>PVJH01036383.1:0-18831 GCA_004026705.1 Nesogale talazaci | reverse complement strand
CTCTTCTCCGGACTGTGTGGGAGACATGGGAGGACAGTGCTTCAGGGGAGAAACCTCAAGCTTCACAGACAGAGACTTTGCTCTGTTACTCAAAAGCCATTCGGCTTTGGTTATTTCCATGCTCACAAGGATGCCTTTAAGGCAAGCCACAGCATGGGCTGTAAGGAGTTTTGTTTTTTGCTACGAAATGCTAATTTCCCGATTCTGTCCTAACTGGCCCATGCCAGCACTGAGCTTGAGATCCCTGAAGCAAACCTGTTAATCTGACCTCTGGCAGCCTCCTGTATCCTCAGTAGGATGGTGCCCTGCCTGATGGCTGGGTTGTTGTGTTCGAAGCAGATCACAAGGTCCCTCTTCCGGGGCTTTTCTGGGAGGGTCTGGATCAGCCTGGATCAATCTGGATCAGCCTGGATCAGTCATTACAGCTTGGATGCATATCGCTAAGGTAGGGGTAGGTTTCTAAGTCACTGCTACGTGCAGCAGCTCACGAGGCATTTGTGCAGGTTGGAGGGCACCCCTGGGCCACGTGGGAAGCACGAAGGTCCTGGGCTTGGGGTGCATTAGCAGCGTCTCCACAGGACAGTCTTGCTTTCATGTTAAGTTTTTTATTGGGCATTGGGTAATGGGTGGCAGAGCTGATCATCTGTTTTCTGGTCACTTTCTCCCCTTTGATCGGAACTTGTCACATCTCTTACCCCACCCCTCCCTGTTTCCTCTCTCTGCCTCTCCATCTTGCCTCTGAACGCTTCAAAAACTGTAGAACCCTCCTACCCTTTGGATCTCAAATTGTTCTTGTTTTAAGGTGTGCACAGCTTGCAAAGACCTATCCATCGATGGCTGAAGATCGAACCATGGTAGTGAGATCAACTCGGTCTGAAGGGTGACTGAAGGCCATGGTGTCAGGAGTTCTACCAGTCCCTTGGACCTGTACGCCTCGTCTCTTTGTGATTTTGAACTGTGTTCCACAAGATGGACTTTCTATGCCAGTGAAGCATTTTAGTCTCAGACACCCCTCGCCAGGGGGAGTTCTGTCCTGCCCCAGAGGGTGGCTGTGAGTAGGCATTGACGAGGGGCAGTGAGCTGGGTTTCTTTCATACCTGTGTTCAGGGCATTCTAGGTGTTCCCTCTCAGAGGAGTTGGGCATGGGAGTGAGAACTAGTCACCCTCTAGTTCTTCTGGTCTCAAGGTTGACAGTGAATTCTCTTACACAATGTCCCCGGGTTTCCAAATTGAGCTGAGGATGCACTCAACAGGAGGCATACTATAAGTCACTGTCATATTTACTTTGTCTTTTTTCACATGGGGTTCATATTTATTTTACTTCCGCTCTCCTTCTTTAGAAAGATAAGCTCGTTTTGTTTTCATTTTGGGGGAGAAGCAGCAGTAAGGAATAGCCAGGCTTGGGGGAAGCTTCAAAGCATGGGGGGCTGTTTGGGGGGCCCCAATAAAATAAAAGCACGGTCTCAGAAACTGTGCAGCAGAGGATACAGGGCTGTCTTTGATGTCAGTGGGCTTCGTTTTCATGGATCTTCGTGCAGTGTAAACAAATGGGATCAATCACACAGCAAACATCCCTCCCACCCCTCAAATGTCTCGGGGTGTAAATCCATGTCTGGCTCATCCCCAGCCGGCTGGAAGGGGCCTATTCCCTGCTGCTCTGGGCACTTGGCTGCACGATACCTCTGCCTGGCCTCCTGACTGGATATCTTCCCAGCCAGCTCCAATGGGGTGGAGAGGCACCGGGGGCGGGCGTGCCTGTGTGCAGCTCCGTCAGTCCATTACCACTGAACCCCCTGAGGGAGAACAGCACCATCACAGCCCAGAAGATAGTGGTGTTCCTCGGGGGGCAGCTCCCATGGGGAGGGGTGAGCAGCATTCTGCAACGCCTTGCTCACAGGGCCTGAGAGACAGGTGGGTGCCGTTGAGGAGCTTTGGGAAGTAGCGACAGAGGAGGTTAGGGGATGGAGGTGTAGGTCAGGGGGCTGCCTCACTGCTGGCCCCTTTTGTGGGGGGGGTTTGTGGTGGATTTGTGAGATCCCCTTTCTCTAACTATGGGAGCCTATGGGCGATGGTGGGGCAGGAAGCCCAGTGTCCAGAGATGCTGGCAGCGGGTTTGGAGAGACAGGGCTGGATGACAAATGATATCACAGACTGGCACATGCCGGCTCACTCATTGAGCCCCGCGTGCTCTTTTAAATAAACAAACTGATGGGGCTCAAAGGGCTGCTCATGGTCTTCCCATCGCCACCCTGACCCGCAGTTTCAGAGTCAGTATCACAATGCAGGAAAAGGATGGCTGCAGGGACCCGCTGTCTGCAGGGCTCACTCCCCACACTGCCCACCTCTGTGGGTGTAGTCCGAGAGGGGGAGAGAAGGGGGGCATTGTGGAGTGTTAGAGCTCCACCCTGCAGGGCTGTCAGCGTCCTGTGGATCCTGTGGGGCAGTGAGTCCCTGGGAGGCAGGCGTTCAGGTTGGAAGGCGTCCACCTGGTGATGTGCCTGCCCTCACGGGCCCTGTCCAAATCCTGGCACGGGCAGACACGGTGGTGTGTGGCCTCCGTGAAACAGTCCAGAGAGCCTTGTTGAGCAGGCCCAGTGACAGAGAGGGGGGCCCCCGTGAGAAACAGCTGGGGCTCAGCCTGCCCTGGGGGAAGGGCAGGGGGCAGTGCCAAGAGAAGGAGCAAGCCAGGAAGTTGGGGCAGGAGATGTGGGGAGGAAGCCATCTCTCCCTTGCCCACCCCCACTGAGTGTGTGTAAACCCACAGTCCTGGGAGGTGTGTGAGTGCACCGCCATAGAATACGTGTGCACGTGTATCTACGGGGGCCTCCACGGTGTGGGTTAAACCCTGAGACACGATCCTGGGTGTGGGGAGTCAAACCCACCAGCCGGTGGGAGTAGGATGTGGTCTTTAAGGGAAGATAGTCACTCTCAGAAAGCCAAGAAAGCAGCTCAGCTGAGAGCAGACTCGTTGGCAGGGGGCTGGGTCTTCCGGTTTTGAGGTGCCTGTGAATGCGTGGACACACAGACAGACAGATGCATACAATGTGATTCCTTCAACAGAAGCAAAGTTCCCCCCACCCCCCCAAGGCTATCCTCTCTCGTTGGGTTAAGTCTTGCCCAGATCTTTAAACCCTCCTCTATGCAAGGGGCATTGAGGGCCATTTGCTTTCTTTAAAAAAATCTTGTATAACACTTTTATTTACATGACGTTCAGTTCAATGGTTTACTAACCTGAAGTGGAGTGGGGCCGTCATTGCCACGGAGAACTTGGAAACATTTTCTTCATTCTTCATGCATTCGGGTTAGTTTCCCCTTCCCAGCCCCTCCCCCACCTCCCTCCCACCCCTCACCTCTCCTGTCTGGACCCCAAGGAGGATGTTACCAGATTCATTAGATTAATCAGTTAAAGCTTCGTCGCTATAGCCTTGCCTGTCCCGGATTTCATATAAAAAAACCACCCAAAAGAACCCCAACCACATTAACAACACAATAAAGCAGCGAGAACCAAAAAGGGGAAAACGAAGCATAGTTTGTTACATTTCTGCATTCATGCCCTAGTCCTGCTCCCTGGTGAGCCTGGCAGCCCCAGGTGCGGCTGGTCGACCTTGGGGGGGAGAGGGGGAGCAGCCCGAAGCTGTCTTTGCAAAGCACCTTGTAGGTGGGGCTCTGAACACGCAGGACATCTTGGTGGGGTCCCTCGGGTGTGAGGAGGGGTTCCCTCATTGGGCTGAACAGTATGGCTATGAAGGTGCCGACAGCCGGGGCCAGGGAGGGGTGTGCAGTGTGTGGCATTGGAGATTCTAGGCTTGGACTGTGATGTCAGCAGGGCCGGCGGGAAACAAGCGTGGTCTGGGCAGTTGGAATCTGTTGGAGAGCGGTTGGTCAAGGCTGGGCTGGACAGTGTTTCCAATGGATGACCCTGCCAGTGTGTCCCCAGGGCCTCTCAGGAGAAAGGAACTTGGGGATTCCTGTGAGCCTGTGTCTCTGGGACTGGCCATGTGACCAGGGCCCACGCATAGACTCCGCGTGGTGGCAAGGCCAGCCAGGCTGGCCGAGAGGAGCTGGACGGCTCTCTACAGAAGGAAGTGTACCTGACCCTCGTGCCTGCAGTCCCTGCCTGTCACCGTCCCTGTGGTATGGCCACAAAATTTGGTGAGGAGGGCATCTGTACCATAGCGTCTGCCCTGTTGGCACCAGGTAACCAACTGGGTCCTGGGAAATCCCTGAGGACCTTGAAAGTGATGTGGTCGGTTGTAGGTTACCACCATGTCACCAAAGGGTGCCCCCCCCCATTTCCGCAGCTGGGTTAGGGTCCCTGTGAGCTGGAGGCCCACCTCCCATTTTACCCAAGTGGCACATGAGGTAGAAACGGTGGCTTCCAGGTTTCCTCTGATTCCCATCCTACCCTGGGACGAGGAGTGGGACTGGGGAGAAAACAGAACCCAAGATGGGTGGTCGTGAGTGTGCCCTAAACAGACTTGGCAAAGACATCCGAGACTCTGAAGGCTCCACTACCCCCTCCCCAACCCCTTCAGGAAAGCCAGAGTTACAGCCAAACAACTGGAGCCACGACTCTTTGGGCTTAAGGTATATGGACACTAAACTTCATGTAGACTATGCAGTGGGCCATAGCACGATGAAAACCCCAATATATTGGGGAAAGGGCCCAAAAGGGACAGAGAGATACGCGTGTGGACCCGTGCTGTTGGGAAAAATGGAACCCACCTTGTCGTTATGCTGTTGTGACCTGGCACGTGACCTGATGGACACCAAAGGAAAGCCCTGCCTGGTCCTGCACCATCCTCACAGCGGTTCCTGTGCCTGAGCCCATTGCCACAACCACTGTGAAGACCCTCTCTGTCCCTGCCTCTCTACTTGACCAAGCACGACGTCCTTTTCCGGGAGCTGGTCTCTCCTGACAACATGTCCAAAGTGTGTGCGAGATGAAATCTTTCTGTCTCTTCTCCTGAGGGGCCCTTCAGCCATCCTTCCAAGCCCGTTCCACAGTCCAGGGTGCCTCGATGTTCTCTTCTCCCTCGGTGCGGCACTTCCCATGCAGCCCCTCCTCGCCGGCCATCTTCATGCAGCGTCCCATGCTCACATGCCCAGGAGGCAACTGAAAACACGGTGACTTGGGTCAGGTGCACCTCAGTGCTCAAAGTGACATCCTTGTCCGTCAATCTCTAAAGACCTCTTGTGCAGCCGCTTTACCTAATGCGACTTGTCCTTTGGTCTCTTGACTGCTGCTTCCCTGCACATTGTTTGCGGATCCCAAGACGAATCCTTCAGAACTTCAGCCTTTCCCCAGTTAGCATGACGTTTACATATTGATCCGGTGGTGCAGACTTGCTCAAACGTGGTCCCCATACACCTTCATAAACATCGGGACAGTTGTTGGCCCTTTAAGCCACATCTCTTGTTCTGAGAGATGCGGTTCTACGACTGACCACGAGGATAGGTGCTAGACGGTCTGGACTGGCTTCAAACGACTGGGTGGTCTTTGGTTTCCTACTTCTCTACTCAGTGGAAGGGCTGGGGAGTCCCATTGGGCTAAGTTTGGTAACAGCTTTTCAAAAAGAGGAGATCTCAAAGAGGGTGAAGCCATGCACAGGTGGTCACTGTGTTTAGTGTTGGTCCCGTCTCAGAGCCCTGTCTGATGCACCCCTGCATGGGGCCTCCCAGACTGTGATGTTGACAGAAGCAGACTACACATGGCTCCTGTGACAGGCGTGTTGGGACCTCTGCACTTTGGCTTAGCAGCGTTGAGCTTCGAGACGGGGTCACCAAGGTTCTTAGGCACACGCACAGCAAGTAACAAATCAGGTCTTCCAACTCTGGCCTGAGTTGGCCTTCCTCAATTGATCTGAAAAAGGACAGGGGTGGTGGGAAATGATTTTCTTGTGAATATTCGTGCCTGACCCCACTCATTGTCTCGGCATCGTAAAACACAGGTGGGCCTCCCTACCCCCCACTGACATCGAGTAGGTTTGACTCTCAACAATCCTACAGGATTGTAACTGCTCCTCAGGGTTTGAGACTGTTCAGCTACAGGAGCCGTATCTGTCCCCCAAGGGCCAGCTGGTGGGTTTGAACCATCGCCCTTTCCATTGGCAGCCTGCTGTCCCACCAGGGACCCTGGGAGAATCCTAGGAACCGTTTCTTGAGAGCAATCACCCCGTGTCAGACAGGATAGTTAGAATCTTACCTGCATTGTCTTGACCAGTTTCTACAAGAATCTTGATATGGTTGGCACTGTTGACATTTTAGAGGGAGTGTGGGGTGAGGGTGGGACCTTTGGTGAGTTTATTGCCCAAGGTCACACAGAGGGTAGTGGAGCAGAGACCTGCCCTTCCACTTTGGTCGGAAATGAAGGGAAGAGCCCCATTGTCAGGGTCTGAAATGGCTTCTTGACCAGCCATCTGCATTCTGATAATTTCATACACATTTCCACTTAAAACGATTTTCCTCTCTCACTTTTCCAGTTCCAAGAGGCATTTTTGACAGGGTGTTGTCAACACCTTCATCTTCAACTCATTAAAAGTTATATTTTCAAGCTCTCTTTGGTGGTGTTAGCTGTTCGGGGGCTCATTCTGAGAAGATCTGAACATGAGGGTGATGGAAGGGAAAGGGGGATTGGAAAGTGTGCTTCCAACTTTCAGGACAAATTGCCTACCAGAAAGATGCAAAGCATTGCTGAACTACATTTTGGTATTTTAAGATCTAAGTAGAGGTGGATTGGCACAGGGGCCGCAGCTGTGGCTTAAACATGGGCATGATTGTGAGGACCACGTGGGAACGGGCTCCGTTTCCTTCTGTTGTTCACAGGGTCACTATGAGTGACCTCACAACAACACCTAATGACAATGACAACCAGGACTTGGGCAGGTTAAAGTAAGTAGGAAAAATTGTTTTTCAAGACTTGCGAATGGGGGGTGGACAAGATGCCAGAGGTCCGAGGGCACGAAGGCTAGTGTGGGTCTTGTTGGTAGAAGAAGGACTTGGGCCCTAAGGGGGTATTTTACTTCCACTTCACTCTTGCATGTGGGGCACATGGGGGCCCCAGTTACCCTCTCTCACCTTTTCCTTGCCATCAGCCTTACAGTCCCCGCCCCCACCCTCCCGCATTTACTTCCGGTTCTGGTTGTTTTTAGGGTCCATAGATTGGGTTCCATCTTGGAGTGACTGTCAAACACCAGGACCTAACACCGCTCAGCTCTGCTCCACACCACAGTTGCTGTGTTGGAGCCACTATGTCTAGTTCATCTCTTGGAACTTCCTTCTTTTTTTGTTGCTGATCCTCCACTTGACCAAGCCTGATGTCCTTCTCCAGAGATTGGCCTCTTCTATTTACATCACGGGGGCACATGACGTGTGCCCTGGTGGCCTTCAGAGTAAGCGGTACCCAAGAGATTGGTGGCTTGGACCCCCCAGTGGCTTGGATTCTGTGAAGGCACCACGATGAGAAAAGTAGCATGGGAAGACTCAGTCAAAGTGCCAGCGAATTAGATGCCATTTATCCGTGTCTGCTTAAATAGATCGTCTGCTCCTCATTCTAAGGACTGCTTCTTCTCCTACTTAGTGGGGCTCGATGGTTCTCACACCCAGGCTCCTGTAACATCAGGTAAATTCTCTAGGAGAAAAATGCTGGGGTGTGGATGAAACTCACCACCGAGCAACTTTTCTAGATACAGTTTGTTTTGTGAACTGTGGTGATGTCATGACCCCTTCAAGATTCTGACTTGGCTTGGCTTTCGTGCCCTGTTCAAGAACAAGTGGCTTTGGAAGCAAGCACACACGTCTTCACCCAAGGATAGCTGGCTCAAGCCCTGCTCTCTGTGCACACGTTTGCCATATTCCTTCAGTCAGTCACATGTCCGGCACTGTTCTAGGAATTGGGGATGTGTTGTTGTTCGGTGTCACTGTGTCTCTTCTGACTCAGAGTGACCTTCTGCACCACAGGTGGAAACACTTCTAAGTCCTGCACACCATCCCCACCGTTGTCATGTTGAAATGGTGTCAATACACCTCTGAGGGTCTTCCTCATTTTTTCACCATCCATCTATTTTACCGACATCAGGGACTGGCTTCTTCTGTTAACATCCAAACTGTGAGATGAAGTCTTTCCATTGTTGATGCTAAGGAGCATTCTGGCTGCACTTCTTCCAAGATAGATACACTTTTTTTTTTCTGGCAGTCTGTACTACTTTCAACCTTCTTGCTAGCATCATAATTCAGATACATCCATCGTTCTTCATTCTTAAAAATACCATGACTTGTGTTAGGCACACCTCAAAGTAATATTCTTGTTCTTTAAAATCTAAAAAGTCTTGTGCAGTGGATTTACCTAAGCAGTGCATCCTTTGATCTCTTGACTGCTATGTCCGTGAGCATCGGTTGTACATCCAAGCAAAAGGAAATCCTTAACAATTTCAATCTATTATCCATTTATCCCATTGTTACTAAGAACTGGGAAGATAACAGTGATCAAAATATTTACAAAATCTCATTCTTCCTGGAAACTTACATCGAGGTGTGTGGGCTGGGAGCAGTGACATAGAGATAAGACCGTACAAGGGTGCTTCAGAAAGTTCATGGAAAAACCCTACTCTCTTTAACTCCATCTTCCCCGGAACTTTTTAGAGGCTCTCTCATATTGTGTGATTGGTGATACATGCTAGGGAGAAAAAAAATAGAGCTATGAAGTGAGATGTGTAATTAATATGTTTGCAGAAGGCTGTCCGGGGAGGTGAGGTTGGAGTCAGGACTTGGAGCAGGTGAGTCTTGCTGGTAGCAGGTCAAGGGGGGGAACAGCTGGGGAAACGCCCAGTTTGAGTATGGGAAGACAAAATTCAGGGAGCGAGCTTAGGTTAGTGAGCGATCTGGTCAAGCAACGGCACAGTGGTGGGAAGTGGTGTGATTGCGGGTGTATCTGAAATGAATACCCCGCAGGATGGGATGAATCTGATGAGGGGACTGAGGGGAAGAAGTGCATGATGGTATGAAGGTTTGGTTCTGAACACCAGGAGCGGCAGAGGATCAAGGGACTACTCATGACCTTGTTGGCTGGAGTAGGACTGCTCTTTAAGAGGATCCCAGACTGCCTCATCTTTCCTCCCTTTCCCCACTCTGCACCTGCTGACCTGTCCAGCAGCAGACCAAAGCAGAGCCCACGGCAACACTGGAGCACCTTCAAAAGAGCTGGTCATTGTTGTGTTGAGTGATTTCTGATCGAGGCTGCTACAGGGGGCCGGAAAAGCATTCCACGAACATGTTCTGGTGAGTTTTAGTCTTTCATGTAAAGGGACTGACCAGTAACAAGTGATTTCTAATTGCTGGTTGTGCTACAGTTCATCACAGTCCTATCCTAAGGATACATGAACCCATTTTCTTGACCCTGCCTTATAGCCAAAGACCTCCAGTCATTGTTGTTGTTAGTGATTGCTATTGCACAACTTGGAGAGGAAGGTACACTACTTTGGTACTTTGGTCATCCGAGAGGACTGATGTAGCGACATCGAGTTTAGAGGATGAAGGGCAGGATGGCTCACTGAGCTAGAAGGTTGACCAGGAAGGAGCAATTCTTGGTTGGGAGGACGAGACTTCACACCGAGTGCTGGTTGGGACTGCCTGGCTCATTGAGCCAAAGAATTCTGAGTTTTGGAGTCAGACAGACTTGCTTCCAAGGCCAAGTTTGGGAATCATTGGTGCTTTGACCTCGAGAACGTTTTCTCTGACCTCAATCTCTTCACCTGTCACTTAGTCCACAGCCTTAACTTGCTGTTCTGGATCTTGTCAGTTATCTCAGCCTGCCGTCCTCTTTCCAAGGAGGGTGTGTGCGTGGTTGTCCAGCTCTAGTTTTCTATTCCAGGTGATGCTATATTGGCCTACGTGGTCTGGATGCTCTCCATCCATCTCCCCACCACAAAGGTACCTTTTCTCCCTTGTGATCCTCCATGGAGCCAGGCGTTGAGACCACATGACTCATATTTCCCAAACCCTTCTCTCCCAGTTTGCTTTCAGGGATGTGCTTTGCCTGAATTCTTTCTTTCTTTGGGGCTTACAGCATGATGATTGATACAGAACATTCTACCTTTCCTTCCACATGTTATAGACAAAAGCTCCCCTCGCCCTCTGGATCATTTGAATAGATGACAAAATGTTAATTAGGTGAAGGCATTTGACTTTCTGCTCAATGAGATGGAGTGACACGGTGGCTGCAGTAGCCACTGGGGCTGGGGGGAAGGTACGCGAATGAGCAGGGCTTCCTTCTGCTGCGCTGTGAGTTCGGAACCCACTCTATGGGCCAAAAAAGCACTGATAGCAAGAGACTTGGTGAAATCACAAAGCCAGCTTCATTCCCCTCATTCCTTATCACCATTGGGCCATGTTTTACGAATACTGAAAATTCCTAAAACAAGTCCATTATCAAGGCGGCTCTGACTCACACCAACCCTATATAGAAAAGCAGAATCCCCCCAGGGCTTTTGAGAGAGTAAATCATTTCAGCAGCAGAGAGCATCTTCTTTCTGTCTCAGAACAACTGGCAGGTTTGGACAGCCCTGGTGGTTAACAGCCTAATGCTTACCCAGAATACTACCAGGACTCCTTGTTCACAAAGACTAAAAAAAAACCCCCAAGTTTCCTTCCATTGAGCCAATGGGGACTCAGTGACCCCACAGGACAGCGTACAACTGCCCCTGTGAGTCTCTGACAATGTAACTCTTTTACAAAGTCCTGTCTTTTCCCTCCAAGTCACTGGGGTATCTAGCTGCTGACCTTGGGGCTCGTGGCCTATCAGGATAACGTCTGCTGGCATGTAGAGATATAGAGAAAGCTTCCAAAAAGTTCATGGGAAAATCCCACGATCTTTGAATTCCATTTGTCTGCAAATTGTTTTGAAATTCCCTCATATAGGTAAAAAAATACCTTTTGGCTGAGCCCTGGTGGCATAAGTGGTTGAGTTCGGGACTGCGGCCCGCAGGCTTGGCAGTTCAAATCCAGTGGAGGCTCTCAGGAGCAGCGCTGGGTAGTGCCCACGACCACCAGAGGCAGTGATGAAAAAAAACAACCTTTCGATTTTTTACAGCACTGTTTGCCAGCATCATAAATTACCATTAGAATGGAGAAGGATCTCTGTTTGATGATAAGAAAATGGTAAAGACTCTCATGAATTAGAGAGGAAGAGAGTTAGCCTGGTTAGATTGGAGTGGCAGCCAAGCCAGCTTTTTAAGAGGCTCACCCTGGGCAATAGCGATACTGACTGTGGGAGCTGGGCCCCTGAGCTCTACATCCTGTCACTGTTGCTTTCTGTAGGCAGGGAGTTTTGCGTGGTATTTAACCTCAGTTAGCCCCTGTTGCTGGCAGCTTGAATTCTGAGGGACTGAACATAATTGTTCCTCTTTCCAGGAAGATATGTGCAAAGTCTTTTTTTTTTTTTAACATACAACACTTTTATCAAAGTACTTATGCCTCTGTTGAGCTGTTTTATGCATCAGTAAATTGGAACCTTAGTGATTAGTCACAGTTCACATTTGGAGGAACCTCCAATAAAAAGACTTGGAACATTGGTTGGTGGCTTTAAAATCGACTTATTCAAGGTCTTGTGTGCTCACCAAACACACTGGCTCCAGAGTGACTTCACAGAGGAAGACTCATGTCCTCAGGCAGGACATGGAGGCATTAGGGAGTCCCGTGGCATGTGGTTAACCCTTATGCTATTGTCTGGGACGCAGGCAGTTTCAACCCAACCAAAGACACCACTGGAAAAAGGTCACAAGATCTGCTTCTGTAAAGATTCCTGCCAAGATAGGATCTCATGGAGCAGTGCTCCTCTGTCTCCTCAGGGCTCTTTGAGTTGGAAATGGACTGCAAGGCACCTACCAGCAGCCATGTGTGCTATGTTGTTGTTAGTTGTGTTGTTTTTTGCTATGTGATTAGTTATGCTGTGGTTAGTGATCATGGAATCAAATTGGTGTCTGCACATGGAGATCTCCTGCGTGCAGGCTAGAACTGCTTCATGGGATCTTCAAGACTGTGCCCTTTGGGCAGTTGTGTCAGACTGGGTTGTCTAGAGAAACAACACCAGTGACACTCATATCTGGACAAGACAGAACTTCATACCAAGGGCGAAACCCAGAAGTAACCCAGAAACTAACTGCTGCTTCAGGGATGCACCCTCTCTTCATACTTATCCAGTCTGCATGCTGATCAAATAATCGAGACGCTGTCTTATGTGAAGATGAACGTGGCATCAGGACCAGAGGAAGCCTTATGAACATCCTGAATTATGCAGATGACACAGCTTTGCTTTCAGAGTGAGAGAGGGGGTCTTGAAGCCCTTGCTGGTGAAGACCAAGGATGGCAGCCTTCAGGATGGATTATCACTCAATGTAAAGAGAACCAAGTGCCTCACAACTGCACCACTGGGTGATATCATGATATCCAGAGGAAAGACTGAAGTTGCCATGGATTTTATCTTTCATGAATCCACAACCAATATTTATGGAAGTACCAGTCAAGTTATCCAAGAGTGCGTTGCATTTGGTGAATCTCCTGCAAAAGACCTCTTTAGAGTGTGGAGGAGCAAGGATGTCATTTTGAGGACTAATGTACATGGGACTCAAATCAGTATTTTAATGACCTCCTATACCAATGAAAGTTGGGCATTGAATTAGGAAGATCAAAGAACCAGTGCATTTAAATATTGGTGTTGGCGAACAATCTTGAAAGTTTCATGGACTGCCCAAAGAATCAAGGATAGCTAGAATGCTCCTGGAGCCAAGTGTATGTAGGACACGTCGTCAGTGGCGACCAGTCCCTGGATAAGGACACCATGTTGGGTACAATAGAGGGGAATAAAACAAGAGAAAGGCTCTCAGCAAGTTGGAGGTACACTGTGGCTACAAAAATGGGTTTAAACATAAGAATGATTGTGTGATTGCACACGGTAGGCAAGCAAGCCATTGTTCATAGGAAACACAAAGGGGTTTGCATACACCCAGCACTTGGTGGTGGGCCCATTTGATGCCCTTTGTGCTCATGGACATTCACCTGCTGTTAGATACAACACAAGGACAGATAGATAGACACACAGGGAAGCATCTGTATGTGTTTGCGTGGGGGAATCTGATGGGGTTCTCAAGGTATATGATTTTTTAAAGAAATACTGTTTTTGATTTAGAAATGTGGAACACTTTGGACAGGAAGCAACAAATAAGAAGCACATAAAGGAAATTCAAGGGATGCCATTTCACAAAGGAAGCGTCATCTCAGCTTGTCTTGACAACATGGCTAATAAACTCTCTGAGAAATAGGATGTGGTGGTGTGTGTGTGTTTGCAGGCTGTTCCCAGGGCTCATGAGCCCATGTCCTGTGCTTTGGTCTGGGAGGGTTTTGTCCCTGGATTGGAATCCAGATTTGGATCCAGTTCTCATTGGCTGTCTTCGTCCTCAGCAGTCTTCTGTTTCACATGTCAGCCTGGGCGTGTTCAAAATCTTCTGGTAGGTCAAAGCCAAACTCACTGGCCTTGAGTCGGTGTTGACTAACAGAGTGACCCTGTAGGACAGGGTCAGACAGCTCTCTGAGTTTCCCAGCCTGCAGCTGTGTGGGAATAGAAAGCCCCCAAGGAGCAAATGGTGGTTTCCAACTCCTGCCCTTGCGGTGAGCAGCCCAGCCCATAAACATGACGTCATCAGGGGCCCTAGCACGGCTCCTGGGTAGACACTGTTTATGAAGACTTGACAGATCCTTTGGTGATAAGAACAATTCCACCCCCAACCTCCCACAAAGGTACTAGACTTGGATGACAGCTCTTTAAGAGACTGCCTATGGAACATAGAGAATTGGGTGCCACAAGGCCTTGACTTATCATCTACATACTTGATAAGCTGCCCCCATGCCATTTTTTGTCTGTGGTCATGGCGGTCTTTCTTTACTGTACGTGCCCTCCTTTGTGTCATCTCTCTGAGTTGAGATGGTATTGCCTTGAATTTCTAGCTGACCCATGAAGCTCAACAGTGGTGATTTGACCAGTCGATGATCCACCCCTTGCTTGTGCAGACCTGGTTTAAAGCATTGGCTTTCACCACCTGGAAGCAGTGTGTCCAAAATGGAGCTCACCGTCTCCCTCCTCCTTTGGCAGGGATGACGTGCACGTAGGTGCCCAGGCCTGAGAACTAGGACTGTTTCTCACATCTTTGGCATGCCTGCCACATCTGACCAGTTAATGGACCCTGATGGCTGCAATTCTTCATGGTTTCTCAGATGCATCCTCACCACCGTCTGCGAGCATCATTTCCTCCATAAAATGAGTTTCCTCAGGGAAGTCCAATGAGCGTCACACACGGACCTCGTCCATTCGCTCCACTTTGAGCACAAGGCATTCTGTGGTCCCCACCAGCCTCATCCTTCCTGCTCATGTCACTGCCTGCAACATCAAACCATCTCGCATCTCACGCTGGTCCCATGGCACGCTCACTTCCCTGTCTTCTCCTGTGGTGGCCCCTGGCTGAGAAAGCCACCGCCTCCCACCTCCTTGGTTACTTCTTTCCTCCAGACTCAGCTCAGGTGTCACGTCCAGAACCTGTACCTGACCTGTTTTCCTACCACACTCACTCTAGCATCCGCTCATTTCGACAGGGATTGCACACCCTACGTGGGCCAGACCCTATTCCAGACACCTGGGGTCCATCAGTGAACAAAGCCAGGGATTGTTGCCCTGTAGTTCTCACCTTTCGTCAGTTCTCACCTTTGGCCAGACAGACAGTGTTTGGTTTTGTTGTGCGTAGGGTCACGATGTGTCCCAACTGACTCAATGAACCCCAAGGACGATGATGACAACAACAACGAGGGCCATTGGAAAACGGCAGGGCACGTGAGGAATAAAGAGCAGAGTGAGCGGGGCTGGTGTCAGGTGTGTGGGGGCTGGGAGACACCAGCGAAGCACAGTGGCCAGTATCGCCCTGGCTGAGAAAGGAGCACTTTGAGCAAAGTCATGGAGGCAGTCAAGGGGCGGCTCATGCAGAGCCTTGCAGGAAGAACCCTCCTCCAGGCTGGGGAGGTCCAGAAACCCAGACTCATGGCCACCCCATCGATTGACTCACAGCGACTCAGACAGGAGCCAGGCAAAAGCCGAAAGGTGGAAATTGGTATTTGGTGGCCTGGGGATGTCCAGGGGGCTGCTAACCTCAGTATTAGTGGTTCAAACCTACCAGCTGTGCCTCCTCCAGAGAACGATGAGACCGCCTGCTCCCAGGAAGATGCACAGTCTTGGGGGCCTTAAGGAGCGGTTCTCCTCTGTCCTCTCGGATCCCCATAAGTCCTGCTAGTGGCACGTGCTGTCTGTAGCTCTTCCCTACTTACTTTGAGAGCCTACCGCCCACCCCTTCCACGTGGCCCTCGTTATAGTGAGGGGCTGTGCAGTCATATGACGCAGCAACCCTGTGCGCAGGAGCATGCAGGGCTCCCCGTCCTGCGCCTCCTCACCATTGTTCTAATGTTGGAGCCCATTATGGAAACCGCTGAGCCTGTCCAGCACACGGAGAACTCTCTCCTTTTCACCGGCCCTGTGCTGCCCTGGGAGTGATGTCCGGCTCCAGGGACTGGTCCCTCCTGAGCACAGGTCCCCAGTCTGCAGAGTGAAGCCTCATGCCGTCCTTGCCTCTCAGGAGTCCGCTGGCTGGACTTCTTCCAGGGCAGCTCTGTTTGGGTTCTGTCTGTGCTTTCCAGATCCTTTGCCAGCTCTGTCATTCAAAGAATCTACTTTATGGCACCGTTCTAGTGTGCCCCCCGGGCCAACCATGAATTTGAGATAGTTGTGAAAGGCCAGTGCCCCGCAGGGGGCTTCAAAATCCCTCGGAAGATTGCATTGTCATCCCCCCGACCCCCACAAAATTTCCAAAGTTCCCTTGTATAGATAAGACTTGCGTTTTCTGGATATTCAGAAGGGGGTTGTATATGACGTGGGAATACTTTGTGTTGAATTAGCGAGTGCACTGTTTCCCGAAATACTTAAAATCTGTGTGTTGATTTTTAAATAGAGTACTGGCCTGGGGCTTGTTTTCAGCCTCCTCAGGGGTGAGGTAGCGTGGACACAGCAATGAATTCTCTCTCGGAAATGCTCTGGGTCAACTGGGTTCCTGGACTCTGGTGTGGGTGGTGTGACTGGAGTTGCCACCTGGTCACTTAGTGAGACACCCCCGGCTGCTCCCAGGTCTGGTGCTAAGTGGTGTGAACCTTGAGTGGACATCAGAGAGCACATCCCTGTGGGACTTCTAAACCAAACCAAACTAACCAAACCAAATCAACCCAATCCACCAAACCAAACCAAACCAACCAAACCAAACCAACCAGTTCAAACCAACCAAACCAGATCAAACCAATCCAACCAAATCAAACCAACCAAACCACCCAAAGTCAACCAATTCAAACCAAACTTAACCAAACCAACCAGTCAAGCAAACAGACCCAGAACCAAACTCACTGTCCTCAGGTCCATCCCTCCTGATGGCCACCCAATAGGACAGGGCAGAACTGCCCTTGGTGTTTCCGAGAATTTAAATCTTTACAGGAGCAGACTGTGTCCTCTCTCTCCTCTGGAGAAATGATTGGGTTGAAACTGCTGACCTTTGGGTTAGCAGCTCAGTGCTTAACCCACTATGCCACCAGGACTCCCTTTCCTAAAGGTCCAGACACCTCAGTGTGCGCAGCTCAGAGCAGGGCTCCATGTACCTCTGTTATTTTGCAGCCTGTTTCTGTCATGAACCCTCTTCAACGGACATGAACTTCACTCCCCCTGGGGTGACCTCAGGGCCTGTGTCTGCCTCTACAGGGGCAGAGCTGTCAGACTCGGTTCCTGTGAAGGGAGGGGACTGACTTCCACCATCATTACAGGCACACACTGCTTGGGTTGTTGTGTTAATCAGTTGGTGGGGGCTGCATACAGGCCCACCCCCACCCCCGCCCCCCAGCCCCTGGCCTGTCTGCGCAAGCACCTTCCTTCCTCTCTGCCTCCCTCCCGCTGCGGCAGGTGCCAGGTCCTGTCACCAAGAGGATAAGGCGAGCCTGGTCCCCTGCCACCAGCCGGCTCTCTGACGCACACAGCCTGCCTCTGATGTCACATGGCTGATAAGTAGCCTCTTGGCTCCCTTCCCATCACTGGTGCCAGAGCGGCGAGCGGCCCTTTGTCTGCGAGAGCAGCCGCGGCGGCTTTTTAATTTGTGTGTGTGTGTGTGTGTGTGTGTGCATGCACACACACTTTCTTTCCTTTCTGAAAATCTTAGCTGCTTTTCTTGACCGGGGGCCAGACGCCTGTCCGTATCAACAATGTCATCTTGTTTCTCAGTGGCTTGGCAGGCGTGCACATTTGTGAGCAGAAACGTGTTGATTCGGCTCATTTTCTGCACAGCATTTGGTGTCTCAGGCTTCCGATGTTGGGCGGTGGTTGTTTTATTTATTTATCTATTTATTTATTTTAATCGTGTGTGTGTGTGTGTGTGTGAGAGAGAGAGAGAGAGAGAGATTAGGCTACCTGTGATCCACTTTGATGAAGGGGGTAGTTTCACAGGCCTGGTACACTAGCACACCGTATCTGTGCATTTGCTCCCGTCCAGATATCTCTGGGAAGGGGTGGGGGTGGCTGAACACTCCCCATCTGACAGGTTGTTCCCGGGCACATGCTTCTGCGCATGTAGGCTGAACTGGAGGGGGTGGGGTGGCACTGGGACACCTAGTCTAAAGGAGGCTGACGTGTGCCTCACCCATGCGTATGCCAAATCTGTCCTTTCTGCTGATTAAAGAAGAAGCAGGAGAGGAGCCATCCAGAGAGCAGCGCAGAGCGCAGAGACAAATTGCCCTTCCCGCATCATGAGCAGGCCTGCCGGGCTTGGCGCGTCGCCCTGGAGGGAGCAGGGCTATCTGAGTGGAGCCTGGTCGAGGACCACAGAGGGAAGAGCGCTGGCCGCTGGCTGGCCCTCAATGGCGGTCCAGTTAAACTCTGGAAACTGCGGGGTGCATCCCCTCTCCACAGTGATTGTTCAGGATGGGCTCAGCGCAGGCCTGTGCGATTCGGCACCCTGTGGAACTTATGAACGTGTAGGCTTCAGAACAACTGCTGACCGCATGACGGCCAGCCACACCATCCTCGTGCAGAGTACAATCATCAGCTGGTCCAGCCGATGAGAACTGTGGTCATGCTGGGTGAAAACCACACCTTGACAGTGAGGTGGATGATTGTCAGCAGAGATAAGAGTGACTGCAGGATGTCCAGGTTACTCGTTCGTTTCCAGGTGAGGCTGGAAACCATAGGTGCGTGGGGATGTTCAGGATGTTATGGGACTCTTAAAGTGCCTTTTCTGAGTGAAGGTGTTTCAACCATGGACATATGTTTGTAACAGCACAGTGTGGTGTCTGGGGCTGCCCGTTGCACAGGCTCGCTGGACAAAGCACTGGCGACAGTTAGTAGTGGTTGAACATGGCTTTCAATCCTTGTTTTACATCATTCCCAGTCAGTCAGTCCTTTCACTGAGCCCTTGTGTTGTGCTGCTGGTTCTGATGCCTGGAGACGCGGTGCACAGCAGACAGAAACGCTGCTCTGTCCCGCGCCAACCTCACAATGGTATCCACGTTGGAGCCCAGGCGGGCAGCCATGGCCTGCTTCTCGCCCAGCACCTCCCTCTCCTTGGCTGCCCCTCTGCTTTCCCAAGCACAACGTCCATCTCCAGGTCCCGCTCTCTCCTGATACCATGTCCAAAGAACATGAGAGGAGTCTTGCCATCCTTGCATCTAAGGAGCAGCCTGGCTGCCCTCGTTTGAAGGCATATATGTGGGTCCTAT
>PVJH01036382.1:0-18818 GCA_004026705.1 Nesogale talazaci | reverse complement strand
CTGCAATCCTGTGACTGTGAGGAGATGCATGGGTAGACCTGCAAGCTGGACATGGGGGGTAGGGGAGGAGTAGGAGTGTGCCCACAAATATATACAGGGTTGACAGGGAGTAACTGTGCATGTGTTGATTTTGCCGCAGATATATTCGAGAGTGTGCGGGCATCTCCAGGGTCAAGGTTATGAAGATTTCTCAGACAGAACCAAGCACCACGAGGGCATCTGATCCAAGCCGGGGCATGTCGACTGCTTCAGATGCAGCATGTGGAGAAAGCCACATCGGGGTCCAGCAGAGACAGCAGAAGAGAGGCAGACCCTAGACCAGCCAGCTGACCCTGTCCACTGCAGCAGTGGGCTCCCACGAGCCCCAGATTGTGGGGACAGGCAGCAGCAGGCCAGCTCACTGCTTGTTGTGGGAAGTGCCTTACGAGGCACTTAGAACACAACTCTCTCCCACCGCCACCCAGCCCTTCCAGGCTGACTCGGGGCGGCAAGCCCAGCAGGGTTTGCGGGAGTGGGAAGCCGGTCTTTCTCCTGCAGAGCAGAGTGCTGAAAACAGACCCTGGGAGTCCTCGTGCGGCAGTGGGTCACCCACCAGGCTGACATCTGCAAGGTCAGATGTCACCACCACCAGCCGCTCCCTGGGAGAAAAACGAGGCCATCTCCTCCTGTGAAGAGTTTCCGTCTGGGAAACCCACAGGGACCTTGGAAGCCTGTCCTGCAGGGTCGCAAGGAGGGGGCCTGACTGCCTGGCAATGAGCATCCCAGCCCCAAGTCGTTCCCAAATGGGATTGTAACCTCAGGCACAGAAGCCTAGGGTTAACATCTATTTTTGGAGGGACTTAGGGAGGAAGGGTAGGGCATAATTCAACTCTTATTCATAAATATCCCGTTGTTTCAGGAAATCTCCCACCCCCATCAATTCTTGGGCCCGTGGAACACTGGGCAACTGGCCCGCAGACGACCTCACACCCTCATTTTCAGCGGAGGGAACTGAGAAGATGAGAGGCGAGCTGGTGGTTGCTGGGGGACTGAGGCATTCTCTCTCTCTCCAATCTCCTCTCTCCTGGGTCAAGTCATGTGGGTAAAGGGTGGACTGCTAGTGGAGGGTGGGGTCTGGCGATCATGTGCTTATGTTAATTTCATGATTGAGATGGAGGGGTGGAGTTTAGCCTGTTAATCTGGAGATAGCCATTAGCGCAGCCTGGCTTTCTCCTGAGACTTCTGGGAAATCTCATGATATTTCCTTGATGGAGATGAGAAGTTATCTCCCCAGTTGTTGGGAGTTAGTCTCAGACACAATGAATCACGGACATGACAAGATGGTAACATCTGAGGAGCTGAAGGAGCCAGAAGAGAAGCCACAGGGCCTTGCCCTGATGGAACCAGACCTCTGAAGCTGGAGCAGCCATGTGGAGACCCCTGCCAGCGCTGAGTTGCTTCTACCACCACTGAATGCTGTTGATGGACCCTGAGCCCTGGAAGCAAGGAGCCATGGGGAGACCCCTGCTGGCGCCGGGACTCTGCACCCACTGACCTGTGACTTCATGAGTCAGAAGGAGACGTTATAGGCTGGTATCGAGCATATGAACTAATATCGGACTTATGACTTTGAGCTGGACTGGGTTGGGATGCTATGTCCTATTCCTCTTATATATAAACTATACCCTTATATGTATCTGTGTGTCTATGAATTTGTTTCTCTAGTCTACCCGGACTACATGGGAGAGATTGCTCCCTGATGAGAGGGAACAGGCTGATGAGAAGCCGCCCTGATGGAACCCGCCTTCTTCTCTGTGGACTGCACATCCTTCTCTGGCCCCGCCCATTTCTGCCCTGGCCTGGTCTCTGTCCCACTGGCGTCGAGGCTGAGGCACCCCCCTGCATGTGCCGTCCGAGAAGGCTCAGAGGGGCTCCAGGGTGGACCTGCCTCTTGATCACCACTTTATACCCTCTTTGGTGCTGAAGCCACGTGTTATACTGGACAACCTGCACGCAGTCCCTGGACCTTCGAAACCCAAGCCAGACAGCTCCCAGGGGATAAAAGAGGCATCCTCAGGAGAGACCGCTGACTGGGACATGGCCAGGCAGGGACCCTGTGACCTGCATCTTGGGGAGTCGGGCTGGGCGGGAGGGGCGGAGGCCAGGAAATCGCTCAGTCTGCGTGTTACCTGTGTCAGAACAGGAGCGTACCCTGTCAGTTTCTGAAATCCCAACTGACTGTCTCCTTGGGGGACTCCCACCACGTATCCCATCTGTCCCAAGGCACGTTCCCCTCAATGACAAAATCCTTGACAAGTTCAACCGTTTCTCCATGGATCATGATGTCTACTCATTTGGCCAGTTGCAAGGATTTGTGTCATCTTTACATTGAATTGCAATCCATACTGAAGACTTCAATCCTTGATCTTCATCAGTAAGTGCTCTAAGTCCTTACATTCAGCAAGGAAGGCTGTGTCATCAACTTTGTGCCAAGTAGGTTGTTAATAAGCCTTCCTCCATTCCTGACATGGCACTCTTCTCCATAGAATCCGGCTTCTCTGATGATGTGCTCAGCATACGAATGGAACAAGTATGGTGAGCGGATACAACCCTGACACACACCTTCCTTGATTTTAAACTATGCCGCACGCCCCTGCTCTGTTCTCACAACTGCCTCTTGATCCATTCACCAGTTCTGAATGAGCACAACGAAGTGTTCTGGAACTCCCATACATACTTCTCAAGGTTATCCACAGTTTATTATGGTCCACACAGTTGAGTGTCTGTGTACAGTTGATGGGACACAAATAAACATCTTTCTGGTATTCTCTGCTTTGAGTCAAAATCCATCTGACATCAGCAATGATATCCCTTGTTCCATGTCCTCTTCTGAATCCAGCTGAACTTCCCGCAGCTCCCTGTCAATGCACGACTGCCATCCGCCATGTGGATGGCTGTAAGCAAAATGAAGTCCAAGAAGGACTTAGCTCCCTGCTCCAGAGAAAGAAGCCCCTGAAACCTCATGCATAGCTTTGCAGCACTGTCGAATGTGCAGAGAAGATTCTTATAAAGGATATGGCTCATAGAGCTGTCCAGGTGGGCACGTTCTGATAAAATAAGTGACAGTGCTTGTGGCTATTGTGTGCCGTGGGGTCAGAGGGCCTGCTACGCTGTCATCTCCATGCGGCAGATGGCCAGCTTCTGGTGGGTTCGAAATACCAACCTTTTGGTTAGCAGCCAAACTCTTAATCCTGTGCCACCACCTTCACTCCTCCCTGGAGGGGAGAGGGCCCTTCTTCATCATGAGGTGAGCAGGGCAGCGGCACAGGAGGATGAGGCCAAGGAAGAGTCACAAGGGATTGGCCTCAGTGTACACTAACCACCCTGAGAGAGGCAGCTGGGACCTCTGAGATAGGAAGGGGGCTTGTGGGTTCAAATACTGGGACCTTTCCAAGGTTGAGGTTTGGGAAGGAAAACTCCATACCCAGAATATTTGAGAGCTGGACTTGAGTTCATAGTAATGAGCTTGGCTGGTTGGCTGGCTGGCTGGCTGGTTGGTTGACTGATTGACAGGTTGGTTGATTAGTTGGCTGGTTGGTTAGTTGGTTGGTTGGTTAGTTGGTTGGTTGACTGGTTGGTTAGTTGGCTGATTGACTGGTTGGTTGGCTAGTTGGTTGATTGGCTGATTGGTTAAAACCACTGTGATGGAAATGTTTTAGTCTGAATTCAGCATGATTAATTGTGCCATGTTTTGGGGAAAGAGAGCTTGGCATTCAGGGACTATCAATAACAGATATTCTGAAAGCATGAGCAACCATCCTGTCCAAAGAAACAATTTTTCAAATCCCTCAGGATGTTAACATCAGTGGAGCACATGTTTACGATTCGCTCAGAGCCTAACTCCATTTTATGCGACAGCCCCTCCTCACCCCGCCCCCCACAACATGGCTTTGACACCTACTGAGACGGCTTGGCATGAAACTGCCAAGCTTGTTTTCGACATCCTGCCAGGCTTGTTGACCATCCATGGCAACCGTGGGGAGGCCGACCGACCGACCGACCGACCGACCGACCAGGCTCATTGCTGTCAGGTCCGCCCCGACTCTCACTGACCCCATCCGTGGGGTCTCTGAGGTTGCCCTCGGCTGTGTCCCCTAAAGAGGCAGTGGGTTTGAACCCCCGACCTGACTGGGAGCAGCCCGACACCAGCCCGACCTTGCCACCACGAGTCTCCAGTCACGATGCTTAACTGACCTCAAAATAGGTAAATACATAAGAATCTGCTTTTGTTGACTGATTCATTCATTCACTCGTTGAACGTGATTCTACATAGAAGCTTAAGCATTCGGGTTTCTTACTGGGTCTTCTAAGGCCTGCCTAAGCATTTACATCTTTCAGGGCCTTATTGAAACAACTATACTTTTATTTTTATGACAACCCGGATTACACCTCACCACAAAAATTAAAAAAAAAAAAAAGCCTTACGACTGGGCCAATAAGCAGCATCATGAAAAAAAAAAGTGGGGGGAGGGGAGAAAACACCAAAGCTGTCAAGAATTTCATCCTGTTGGATCCACAACTCATATCCACCGAAGCAGCAGTCAAGACATTCAAGGGTGTGTTGCCCTGGGCCAAACCAGGCCAGAAAGACCTTCTTCAAGGGTTAATGATGCTAGTGTGCCACCCCAAGGACTCAGGGCTGCCTGACCCCAGCTGTGGCATGTCCAACTGCGCCTTGGGCACGTGAGAGCCAGGTGATGGACACAGAAGGTGGGGGGAAGAGTTGATGCCGCGGTGGTGAAGAAGACCGAGTACCCCAGGGGCTGACAAAAGGACAAGCACGTCTGTCTTCCAGGAAGATCAGCCGAGATCCTCCTTAGCAGGTCAGACGGATGGACGGACAGAAGGCAAGGCTGTCTCTCGCTTACTGTGAACATGATCTTAGAGGGGACATGGCCTGTGGTAAAGTAGAGTTGGTTAAAAGCGAGTTGGATTGGCGTGGATGTGCCGAGGTGGACGAGCGCTGTGACCGTGGGCTCAGGCACAGACACCTGCATGAGGACAGACAGGAATGTCAGCCCGGACGCCATGGCACGTGTCCGTGTGAAGGACTTTGGGATCACTTACATTTTAATACAGCGCTTTGAAAGTCAAATCACCATCTGTCTGCATGTAATTTTAAAACTTGAAAACAAACCTTCACAAAAAGGGCTGATAATGATTGTGTTAGTCTGGGTAGACTAGAGAAACAAACTCATAAACATGCATATGAATGTAAGGGAAAGGTTTATACACAAGAGGAAGGAAACATTGAGAAAGCATCCCAACCCAGTTCAGTCCAAGGCCATAAATCCGATATTAGCCCATATGGCTGATACCAGTCCATAAAGTCTTCTCCCGACTCACGAAGCCATAGGCCAATGGGTGCAGAGTCCCGGCGCTGGCAGGGATCCCCTCGTAGCTCATCGTTTCCAGGGCTCAGGTCCATCAACAGTATTCATTGGTGATAGAAACATCTCAGCGCTGGCAAGGGTCCCTCTGTGACTTTTCCAGTTTCAGAGGTCTGGTTCCATCAGGTTAAGGCCGTGTGGCTCCTCCTCTGACTCTTCCAGTTCCTTGGATGCTGCCATCTTGTCTTGTCAGGAGTTCGTCATCTCGGAGACTGACTCCCAAAAACTGAGAGTCAAGTCTCTCTTCTCCAATTGAGAAATACTGCGAGATTTCCCAGAATTCTCAGGAGAAAGCCATGCCCACACAGAGGCCTCATCAGCTACTCATTGGCTATCTCCAGATTAACAGGCTAGACTCCACATCCCAATCATGAAATTGACATCACGAATACATGACCGCCACAATGATTTAAATAATCAAAGGCTCATTCAAACAGAGTTGACTGTTTTAAACTTGGGGGAGGAACTGACACACCACAGTGTGTCCTCAAAGAAAATGAACAAAGGCGCTTGCCAGACTCAAAGAGGAAAATCGCTGGGACTCAGTGAGGACTGAGAGCCTCTGCAAGGTGGGAGGCCCTAAGATAGCCCACAAAGGAAACAAAGTCACGAGTTGCAACCTTATCGATTTCGTGCTGCAGGAGGCATTTCCCTTTCCTTTTCCCCATTCGCATAACTCCTAGATGACTATCTGGGTTCTGCAGGAATGCCCCACCCCCTCCATCCCATCTGGTTGACAAGGACTCAGCTGCCCCATGGGCTTAGAGGGCATGGCAGAACAACCCCTGCAGTTGGTTTCTGAGACTGTCATTCTGGGTGGGGGGAGCAAGCCTCCTCTTTCGCTCTGGAGCCTGCTGCTGGTTTGGAACTGAAGGTTTTTCGGGTTGCAGCCCCCAGTGTAACCAGTATGCCACCTGGCTCCTCTTTCTTCAAACAGGCCCTGGAGATAGTTACTGACCCGCCAGGTGCGGCGTCTGCCCTGCTGGGGGGCCAGACCCACCGGGACTGGGGGAGCCGTGGCTGTTGGAAGACGGGTTAGATCCCCAAGAACGAGCCTGTGGTGCCCAGCAGGCAGCAGCAGGGATGGAGGTAAGGCTCACACACACACATCTCTGATGTCCCCCCGACCCCTCTCAGGAGGGCTTTTAAGAAAGGATATGGTCCTTTGGTTAACACAAGTGCGTGTTGTTATCGACAGGACACAGCAGGCTTTCAGGTCGTTAGCCCAGCTCACCCTGTGTCTCCTGAGACACCCCATGCCACCCCCCTCCGCCCCCACGCCTCCACATTCTCAGGGAGCCAAGATGTTTAAGGCTGAAGGTTGGGCTGAAGGTCAGGTTCCCGGCAATAAACATGGCTCCGCACTTTATTGAAGGTCTTTCTGGCCTCCTCAAAATGACTCTCTTGGATGTCGGACAGTGTAAGACGTGAAAAAATAAGAATAGCATAAATTATCGAGGGTTCACAGGGGAGATGGACAGTGTAAGACATGACAAAATAGTAATAATTTGTAAATTATCAAGGGCTCATGGGGGGGGAGGGGGAAAGCGAGGAGCTGATACCAAGGGCTCAAGCAGAAAGCAAATGTTTTGAAAATGATGAGGGCAACAAATGTACACACATGTGCTTGACACAATGGATGGATGGATGGATGGATGGATGGATGGATGGATGGATGGTGATGGAGTTGTACGAGCCCCCAACAAAATGATTTAAAAAACAAAACAATACACACATAAAAATGAGGCCCATTGCATCGCAGTGAGTCTTTATGGGAGCAGAGAGCCTCTCCTTTCTCTACCTCGGAGCAGCCGGTGGATTTGAACTACTGTTCTTGTGGTTAGTCCAACTCTTAACCCAAAGTCTCACCTGGGCTTCTTCATTCTCCCAAGTTGTTGTTGTTATGGGCCATCGAATTGGTCCCAGCCCATAGGGACCCCAAGACCCTGCACCTTCGTCGCAACTGCTCCCGGATCTCAGCCCACGGATACAGCCACTGTGTCCATCCATCTCATTGAGAGCCTGCCTCTATCTCGCGGCCGCCCCTCCGCTTTACCCAAACCTGCTGGCCTCTCCTGACAGTACATCCCAAGGGCAGAAGGGAAATTCTCGCTGCCCTCAGGACCACGTGGCCCCCACTTCCTCCAGCACAGATTTGGTTGTCCTTCGGGCCATCTGTGGGGCGCTCGGTGTTCTTCTGCAGTGCCATGCAGAGTCTCCCGTGGAAGGCCAGGGCTCTCCCACCGAGTCCTCACTCTCCCCACTTCTCTCTCATTCTTCTTCAGTGCTGTGAAGTCGGTTCTGACCCGTAGTGACCCCACGCACAGCAGCACATCACATGGCCCCGTCCTGAGCCCACGGCTGCGTCCTGTGTCCGTCCATCTGGTCGGGAACCTTCCTCTCTCTGCTGCCTCTGCCTCACCACACAGGACGTCCTTCTCCGGGGACTGTCCAAAGAGGTCTCACGCTCCTGGCCTCTGAGGAGCCCCATGGCCTCCCTCTTTGGAGACTCCCCTTTGGGGTTGTGTCAGCCCGGGGGAGCCGGGAGGCGAGTCCAACTCCCTCTTGCTTCACGCCCGCCCATCGTGGGTGAGAGACGGTCAGGGCGCCCCCGGAGCGTGCCTGTGGTCGCCACGCACACCGCCGGTACGTGAGCCCTGGGGCTGGTCTCCGCTCGTGGGCTCCATGCTCAGTGACACAGTCGCAGGGCCCCGTGGCGTCCCAGAGGCCTCCTGGCTGAAGTTGGCACCAACTCACGCTGATCTCACGTGCATCGGAGTCGAATGGAGGCCCAGGTGGTGGGGGTGGGGTGGGGTGGGGTCAGGGCTCAGGTGGCCTCGTGGAAACACACTGGACTTGCAACCTGAAGGCCAGCCATTCAAAACCACCAGCTGCTTCGGGGGGAGAAAGATGAGGCTCCCTGTGCCCAGAGAAGACTGGCAGCCTCAGACACCCACAGCACGTTGACTCCATCCCGCAGCGTTGCGGGGAGAGCGGACTCCATGGTGGGGGAGGTGTTTTTGGAGGCGGTTTTTGTTTGCATTTCGGCAGGGGATCGCCAGGCCTCTCCTCCCAGGCACCTCTGGGTGCACTCAATCCCACCTTCTGGGTCACAGCCGGTGGGGTTCACCACCATCAGCAGCCTACAGCATGGGCCCTGGTCCATCGTGGATGTGGACGGGCCCGCAGGAACAGGCCGGGAGGAGGGAGCTCTGCGCTGCCCCCTCCCCCCACCCCCACACACTCCCTGCATCTCGCATCACGTGGCCGCAGCAAATCCACCCACTTGGGTCTGACGGCTTAATTACGGCACACGGGCCCAGCTCGGCAATCTGGAGAGCCCTTGGACACACACCATGCATTCCTGGCGGGTAGGGGGAGGCCGCCTGGCACTTCAGAGGCACCTCTCTGCTAAGCGAAGGGGTGGAGCCTCTCCAAGCGCAGGGTCCCACGCATCCTGGCACTCACGGGGTTGCACATCAGGCTCACGAGGGGGTGGGGGCTGTCACTGGGCTGGAATTTGTCGCCCAGAGGCGGGACTGACAGAGGGCACCACACTCTGCCGCCCTGGCAGAACCCGGGCTCGTAAGCAAACAGGGGGCTGGCAACCGTGCAGCCCCTCGGAGCTGGGATCACGCTGCGGCCCTCGCCCACCGTACTTTCGCAGGGCCCACCCCCTGCATGCCTTCGCCCTAACAAAACCCCCTGCGTGCCTGCCTTCACCCAAACAACAAGTACTCCTGGAGGGTTCCCGCAGCCCAGAGGGCAAACCCCTCTGTCATCAGGGCTCCTCTGTGAAGCCCTATAGCCACCAAGTCTGTTCCAATTTCTTTCGACCCTACGGGACAGAACAGCACCGCCCCTTTGGGTCGCTGAGAGCGCCCCTCTTTACAGAGGCAGAAGACCTCGACTTCCTCCCAGGCAGAGGCTGGTGGTTTCTGACTGGAGTCGAGCAGCCAATGCAGAATCACTGTCTGCCCCAAACCAAACCCGACGTGTCGTCATCAAGTGGACGCTGACTCACAGCGACCCTGGGACAGGGGAGCACTGGCCCCGTGGATCTCTGAGACTCAACCTCTGTAGGGGAGTAGAGAGTCCCGGCCTTCCCTTGAGGGGTGTCTGGGGGTTTAGAACAGAGGACCTTGAGGAAAGCTGCCTCGCACGTACCCACCTGCCGCTGGGGGGCCCAATTACATTGCCTGATGCTGCCTCTGAGGGCAGGAGGGGATGCACTGAGAACCACTGACCTGGCTGGCGTCCCACAGAGACCTTCCCTGGAATACCTGCATGGCCAGCCCCTTGGAGGGGCCAACTGGAACAGGTTCACCCCAGGTTTTATCACCGATGGCTCTGTCCACCAGGACACCCAGGACAGCTGCCAACAACCCACTGGCCCTCCTCTTCTGCAGGAGGGCTGCCCTGGACAGCGAGGGGCACAGCCACCTGCCCCCGCTCGCGGCAGCACCGAGTCCTGGGCGTCTGCTCTCTGGTTTGCTTCATACCCAAGAGGTCAGCTGTTTGAAGCCACCCGCCGGTCCTCAGGAGAAAGACGAGGCAGTCTGCTCCCGTGAAGATGGACAGGCTCGCCAGCCCTCAGGGGCCATCCTCTGCCCATGAAACGGCTGGAAGGGGCTAGATAGCGCCTAACGACTTGAGCATCCACTAGACGTGGTGGCTGGCTTCCTCCCTTAGAGCAAGAACAAGGCGGCGGTGTCCCATCCCTTGATGTCGATCCAGCCTGGGAAGTCACGTGTCATCTCTTCTATGATGCGGGGCAGTGGGGGTCGCTGGAGAGCGTCTTGGACGCTGGCTACCACATTGACCTGACACGTCTTTTCAGAACGCGGACTCGCAATAGCTGCACGTCGAGAGTTGCTTTCTACGCTTCCCACCTCAGTTCACCACCCAGCCGGGTGTGCGTGACGCGAGGCGCTGTGCCACCGGGATTCTAAGTCCCAGCAGGGGAGCTTCCAGGCTAACACCTGCTCCTGAGACAGGCCGGGTGATACGCTTCTGGAAATCCGCCGGTGGAAACCCCACCGTTCACAAGAGAGCATTGTCCGGCACAGTGCTGGAAGGTGAGGATTCCAGGCGGGAAACACTCACGTGCACAGTGGCCCCCAATACGGAGAAGACCAGGCCAGCTCTCGTGAATATGGGAGAGGACGATCAATGCTTCCTTTGACTGTCCATGATCCAACTTAACAACGAACAACACGCACGCACACCTAGTGACAGGTGTTGCGTCAGCTTGGCAGGACAGTGAAGACCTGGTAACCCCCCATGATGTGGCCTAACAAGACAATCGATTCCATATCGGGATCTCTGTGAGAGCTGGGATTGTCCAGCCATATTAGCAAGACAAACCCAGAGAAACTCATATTTTAAGAGAGAGTTTTATATAAAGGGTAAGTGCACATCAAGAAAGCATCCCAACCAGTGCTGCCCAAGCCCATAAGTCCAACATGAGCCCATCTGTCCAACACCAATCCCACAAAGTCCTCCTCCATCTCACAAAACACACAGTGACGCCGACTGCCGGAGGAAAGCAGAATCAGTGAGCGTGTCAGCATCTCAGGGCTGGCAGGGGTCTCCACACGGAAAGCAGACACGTTTTTTCCCCCCAGCATCCACTGATATAGGAAGCAGGCCACACACCGCCCACGGAAGCCTTCTTTCAATCCATTCCCATCCGGGGTGTGACCCGATTAAGGGTGTTGGATGCCGCCCAGATCATCTTACTGAATTAGCCACTGAATTAGTTCATGTTTACTGTGCCAACCCGGCCGATAAACATATGTGGGGTTAACTGAAGGGCGGAGAGATCAAGGGCTCTGTGAGTCTCGCCTTTCCAGTTCTCGGGTCTCTTGCTCTCTGATGGTCAGACCAGGGTGCAGCTGCCTTAGCCAGTTCCCTGCTTCAGCTGGCCAGGCTCACTTCCTGCGAGACATCCCTGGGGAGAAGCCACATGGACCAGTTCTTTGGATGTGCGTCCACAGCCTGTCACATTGCCTGCCCACCCTGGGGATGGAGAGTGGCGCGCCATCTGACGTGCTGGCCATGAATTCCTCGCCTCTGTGGCCACAAGTCTCAGCTGCTGACTTGGAATTCCTCCTTCTCCTTTGTAGCCAGCAGCCTGTCGCCTTCAACTGATCTTGACAGCAGTCCTCAGGGCTATGAGCTTCAGCAGAAACCTCCCACCTAATATCAGATCCTGCCACTTGGAACCGACTGGCCCACTTCCACAGCCATTTTCCTGATACGAATTTGCACGCACGCGTACAGGCATGCCACTGGTTTCTCTTCTCTTGAGGACGCAGACTGATACCCGCCCCCCCCCCACGACCCTGTGCATTTATTTCTGCCTCAGTCTGCTCATCTGCACAACAAAGAAGACGGTTAAGCGCCCCCCACCTGTCGATGCAAGTGTCTGTTTCCCAGGGCAGCACATGAGGGCCGTGGAATAGAGACCACCTCAGGGGGCAACGTATGAGGGGGTATCTCCCAAAACTGGGACTGCACTGGGCAGAGCTCAGCTTTCATAGCTATGCACTGTCCCCACCCAGTGAGCGCTGAGTAGCTCGCTCTGAGGTAGTGCACCCAGTGGCATTGCCTGGGAAGTTTCTCCATGATCACAGTGAATTTTTTGGTGAAAGCAGTTTTGCTCAAACCTCATTTGTGTGTGTATGTGTGTGTGTGTGTGTGTGTGTATGATGACTGATTTAAGAGAACAGTGTGCGGCGGTGAAATTTTGTTTCCTACTCAGAAAAAAAAATGCCATAGAAGCCACTGTGATGTTGGACACAGCTTATAAGGACAGCGCGACATGGGAAAAACACAACTGTAAGAGTGGTTTTGTTTCAAAAAAGGGGAAATGTAGATTGATGATAAACCTTATTCTGGTCACCTGTCAATTTCCAAAACAGATGAAAATGCTGACTTTTTGTAGTGCATTTGGAGTTCGTTCCAGTAGGTCAGACTGTTCATCCAGTTTTTTATTTAGAGGTTCTGAAGAAGAAGCGTAACAGGGTGTGAGTCAAAAGGCCTGATTTGTGGCAGACACAAAACGCACCTGCTGACACAGCCGTCTCAGGGTGCCAGGGTAGGGCAAAAATCAGCATGCCTCTGTTACCCCACCCAAATCCACTTCCCGAGACCTCCTTTTGTTTCCCAGAATGCAGGAGGCCCTGACAGGACAGTGATCTGACCACTAGAACAGTGAAGACAAGAACATGCTGTCGGCCACCCAAACAGATGAGACCGGACCATGTTTCCAAGAGAGAACTCGCAGATTGGACAAATAAATGTATGAAGCGTCATGGCGAGTACTTTGGAGGCGATAAGGTTGCTTTCTTTAAAAAATATATTAATTCACAGCTTTGAATAAAAATTTCCCAGTTTATGGTGGGGTCACCCCTCCTAGTCTACCAAGACACCCCACTGACCAGGGTCCTCTAAGGGACAACGTCGATCTTGCTTGTTTCAGAAGAGAGAAGAGTAGAGAAAATCAAAGACGCACTGAAACAATGTGTCCAGTGGGGGTTGAGGCTTCGCAGGTGGACAGCCGGTGGCGATCTGGACAGACACTGTCCGGCCAGGTCGCCAGAGACAAAGGGACAGAAAGAGAGATGGTGTCCTGGTGGCGTTCACCCACCTGCACCCCTCCCCTCATCCCGTGACTGTGGATAATGACACCAATTCTCCTTAATGGATTTTGCCCGAGGGAACCTGAATCGCAAGGCCCACGTTTAATTGTTGGTTTCATTATTGCTGTCATTAGCACGGCAGGGATGGGGTCTGGGCTCACTGCTCCCCTTCAACGTGGCGGGAAGGGGACAGCGTCTGGTTTTTCACAAAAGGATGATGGTTGGGGGTGTCCCCGGGTAGGTCTGGACTCCAGGTGACCACCCCCCTCCCCAAGCCGGGCGAGTGCTGCCCAGCGCATTGGTTTCCCAGGCTGCCGCCATCACTGGGGCGGGATCGCCAGCTCTTTCTCCCACGGGAGCGGCTGCTGGGTTTGAACTGCTGGCCTTTCAGTGAGCAGTCAACCATCTCGCCACCAGGGCTCCTTGGTAAATGAGACGAAAACCTCCAACAACCAAACCCATTGTCCTGGAGTCTATTCTGATTCACAGGACGAAGGAGAGTTCCCCCTCCCCACCCCCCGTTCCGTTTCCAGACAGCACATCTTTACAGGAGCAGGTGGCCTCCTCTTTCTTCTGAGGAATGATGGTGGGTTTGAGCCCCCGACGTTTCTGTTTGCAGTCGTGAGATGAACCCACCGTGCCTCCAGGGCTCCCCACTGCAATGCTTAGAGGCACTCAGTCCAGCTTTGATAGGGGCTTTTTGCCTCCCTGTTCTCTCTCTCTCTCTCTCTCTCTCTCTCTCTCTCTCTCTCTCCATTCCCCACCCACCCCACCCCCCCTTTCTCCAGGAGCATCTCAGTGGAAATCGTCATGACAACTGGAGATGGGCCGTCATGACAACCAGAGACACTGCCTGCCTGCCTGCCAGCCTGGCTGGCGTGCTGAGCTCAGGGATGGGAGGGGCTGTGAGGAGAGGAGGACCTGGCTGCCTCTGCGCTACAAGGATCCTGAGAACACTGGGTCAGGCTGTACCTGGTGGCCATGCCCCTCTTCACAGATGACAGCCAGGTCAGGGGCTTGGACTCCGGGGGACGGACCCCCCTCTCGGCACCATGCCCAGAACGCCAGCTTCCTCCCGCTGCTGGTGGGCTTGGGGCCTGAGAGCGTTTTTTTCCCAGGTTTGTGCAAAGAACTGCAGGGGTGGGAGGGGTCCTCTCTGATTCTCTCCACCCCGGGGGTGGCGCTGCTTAGGAAGGAGGCTGTTTACCACACAGGCAGGTGGAGAGCTCTCCAGAAGGCTCTTTGGGGTCTTCAGTATCCGTATGATGGGAACAGGCAGTGCTGGCCTGGAACGTTTTGGGGGGGGGGAGTCAAAGCCTCCTCCTCTGTGGTCTCCATGTAATGGATGCTCACCAGGCTCCCCTCTCTGCACCCCCACCCCTCCCAGAAGAGCCCAGGGCCCAGGAGCTAGCCTCAGGGGACATGCAGACAGGGAATCCTGGTCAGCCAAACCTCACTCCCTGTCATGGGTCGGTTTGATGCAGAGGGACCCTCCCATGCCCAATTTCTAGGCTCTGGATTGCTGCAGGAGCAGACTCACCTCTCTCCCATGGGCTTGAACCTCCGACCTTGCAGTTAGCCTCCATCCATAGAAAAAAGGACAGAGGCCACATCTCCTTCCTGCATCTGCCGCCTCACCCGCAGTGGGTGCACCTCCTCTCCAGCAACAGACCAGGCCCAGCATGAGGCGGGCGTCTCGGGAGGAGACGCCGTGTGTGGCCCCCGGCGTTTTTTTTCAGATGTGCGTGACAGACAGGCGATGCTGTTGGGGTGGGGGTGGAGGGTTCTGACTGTTCCCTTTCCTGGGGGTGGGGGCGCTTTTTACTCCTGGAAACACTTAGCGTCTGGGCAGCCCCAGAGCAGTTCTGCTCTGTCCTCTGGGGTCACTGTGAGTCAGTGACGACTCGATGGCCGTGAGTGTGGTCTGGCACTGGCACTGAGCGCAAGACACCTGTTACCCCTGGGAGTTTCACAGCCCCCGCCTCAGGCCTGAGCCTCAAGAGTCACCCCGCTCCCCAAGTCGGTCCTTTCTCCCCACCTCCCCACTTAGCTCCCACCGCGACGGCATCTGCACACCTCTGGCATCGATCCTGGCACGTGGAGAACACGTGCCCCCTCTGCAGGCCTCCCCACTCTCCAACCACCTGGGCCGCCCAGGAAGCCAGGGAGCAAAGCAGGTGGACAGAGAATACGCAGGGGCCACGCTGCCCAGAGGACACCACACGGGGTGAAATGAACCAGCCACAGAAAACAGGGACTGTAGGAGACCACCCTTCCCCAAAGCCAAGAGACACCAACATGTGTCATAGGTGGTCCATGAGCTTGATGCTCCTCTCTGGAGACGGATCTCTCCTGATCACATGCCCAAAGCCCCGCCACTGTCAACTTTGAGGGGTTGTGGCGGTCATGAGCTTATGTTAATTTCATGATTGGGATGTAGGGGGTGGAGTCTAGCCTGTGAATCTGGAGATGGCCATGGAGTAGCCGATGAGGCCTCCGTGTGGGCATGGCTTTCTCCAAGACTTCTGGGAAATCTCGTGATATTTCCCTCGTAGGGATGAGAAGCTATCTCCCCAGTTGTTGGGAGTTAGTCTCAGAGACAACGAACTACGGACAAGACAAGATGGCAGTGTCTGAAGAGCTGAAAGAGCTGGAGGAGAAGCCACACGGCCTTACCCTGATGGAACCAGACCTCTGAAGCTGGAGAAGCCACGTGGAGAGCCCTGCCAGCGCTGAGTTGCTTCTACCACCACTGTATGCTGTTGATGGACCCTGAGTCCTGGAAGTGAGGGACCAGCGCCGGGACTCTGCACCCAGTGCAGAGACTCCTGCCAGCACTGGGACGACTCTGCACCCACTGACCTGTGACTTCATGAGTCAGAAGGAGACTTCATAGACTGATATTGGGCATATGGGCTAATATCGGACTTATGACTTTGAATTGGACTGGGCTGGGATGTTTTCTCATGTCCCATTCCTCTTGCATATAAACCTTTTCTTTATGTCCATATGCGTGTCTATGAATTTGTTCCTCTAGTTTACCCGGACTCACACAAGGGTCTTCCAAGGAGCCTCCTTCTGAGATGTACTCGTTTGGTCTCCAGACCAGAGTACATACCTTCAACACTCCACACCACCACCTTATGTCCCATGCACCCGTCTTGCAGTCTTCCTGATCCACTGCCTGACTTGAAATGCCCTGTCACTCCTCTCCGTAACCTGGGGACGTCAACCTGATGGAGCCCAAGACACCAGCCCCGCCGGCCTGCGTTCCGAGAGCTCCTCCAACCAGCAGTCCAGGAGCGAATGCCTCCTCCTGACCTGAGAGAGACCAGCCAACAGGAGGACACCCAGCTACCCCTTCAAAGCCACCGGGTGGGGGGGGAGGGCTGCCCGTGGCCTTTCTCTCCTGCAGGGGGATAGGACGGCAGCTCCCTAGGGGAAGCCCTGCTCTCGGCCTCCGGGAAACAAAAGGGTTTCCCACGAATGCTCCTGGGGCTGCCGGACCAGGCGGGGAGATGAGAAGTGTCTCCAGTGAGACACGGAACGTGGACTGAGGAGGAAACTGTCACGTGGCCATTGGGAACCAGAGAGCCTCATGGGGGGAGACCAGCAGGAGCTCCAACCAACCAGTTCACCCCAGGGAAAGTATAGGCACTGGGTGGGGAACGGAGCCCACACGAGGTTGCTCAGGACAGGGAGGGGGGTTCATGACAAGACCACTGTGGTCTGACTGAAGGTCTCTGGGGATCCAGTGCCAGCCTGAAGCACAGAGGTGTACCCAGGACGTCAGGAGCAGAAGCAGCCTGGCCAGCCCAGAGGGCCCCTGCTGCCGGGTTGATTCCAACTCACAGTGACCAGATGGACGGGGTAGGAGGCCTCCGAGGGGGTTCGAGGTGGCCATCTTTGCAGCAGCAAACCGTCTCCTCTTTCTGGTGGGTTCGAACCACCTGCCTACAGGTTGGCAGCTGAGCCCATACGTAGCCCCTGTGCCACCAGGACAGCTGCCAGCCAGGCAGTGGCCCCTGCGAGCAGTGGATGTCCTAGCTGCCCGCTGGGTCACGGGCCGGGCGTGGCCGGGGCGAGACAGAGCTTCTCCTCGCCTCTCCTCTCTAACGGAGTCGCCGGGGCTGCTCACCCACCAGCCTCTCCTGGGGAGTAAGACAGGTTCTTGGAGTTCGTCTCTGCGGCTCCGTGAAGGGCTGTTCGACCGTATGTTAGATGTGTCTCCACAGCGGTGGCTTCGGTGTGCCTGTGTGTTCGAGGCCCAGAGCTCGTAGGGGCCCCCATGGTGCAAGCAGGGAACTGCTAAGCACGGGGCCGGCGGTTCAAATGCCCCAGCAGCTGCGCAGGAGAAAGAGGAGGCCGGCTCCTCCCCGTGGCGATAGGGAGTCTGACTTAGCACTCTGCGGGATGTTCTTCTCTCTCCAGTAGGGGCAGAACCCACTCGCGGACAGGGGGCTTTGGGTGTGGTGAGTTTTACTTGGCACACGATAGCCGGACACGGAGGAGGGTGGCTTCTACCACCTGCCCTCCCTCCTCACAGGGGTCCCCGGCTCCTGGTCGCCCCATGCACGATGGAATGAAACGCTGCCCCGTTCTGCCCCATCCCGGGTGGGGTCCATTGTAGCGTGGACCGTGGTGGGCCACGGGTTTCCGTGAGCTGGCAGTCCGGAGCAGACCTCCGGGCTTTTGTTTGGTTTTATTCTCTTGTAGTTGGGATTTAATACCTCTCTGTCGTCCCATATTTCAGTCCCATCAAGTAGAGCTGCACAATGGCTACCGCAGTTCCCAAACATCCTTTCTTTTCGACATGGGCTCCTCGACTTTGTCTCCCTCTACCCCGCAACCACCCCTGTACCCCGCTTTCCCCCCAACCCCCTCTTCCACTTGCTATCCCTATAGGTGCATCATTGTGGGGTTCCACAGACTGAAAAATGAAAATGCACGTAACGCAGCTTCCAGAGGGAGACCTCTGTCGACATGGCATCTCTGACCACCTTCATTTATGGCCCGTGTTGGTCAGGAAGCTCCACTGAAGCCTGGTCAGCATCGTGGCAACACGGTCTCTGCCGATGGACAGGGCTGGCTGTGTGACGGGCACTGGCCGGGAACGGAACCCGGGTCTGTCACACGGAGAGGAGAGTGCTACCCCGGAGTCTCCACCACTGCCTCCTGGGTAAGCTGCGGCTGCTGCCTTGATCAAATGGGGCTAAGCACGATTCCCTCAGCCGGTCGGTGTGAAGACTCGAAGGAATGCCGGCGATCTGTAAGCAGCATGCTTGGCGCGTGGCTAACGGCTCGGGAAAGTAGAGAAATCGTATTTCTTCCCGTCTGAGGTTGCAGGAGACACCCACTGCCATGGGGAGCAGGCTGGCCCCCCTCTCGTCAGGCAGCCGACACTCCTTCCACTGAGCACGCCAGGGCCTTTGCATGGCACACGGGAGCAAGATCAAGAAGGCTGGGCCTCCTACTCCCACCACCAGAGGGCAGTGATGCCCACAAAACCAAAAAAAAAAAAAGGAGGCGACTTCTCGTGCGTTCACACCCAGTGATGCTGGAACCTGCAAGAAGCACCTAGTGGGGGGGTGAGGATTAGGAAAAGAAAGACAGAGATGGGATTGGGAGGACACTGTTCAAGACTGCACTCCCAAGTTTATTCTGAACAGTCTTTTCATACTATGTCTGCAAACAAGGATAAATCTGCTAACAAAGCAAAAGCAATTATTATAGTTTCCATGTG
>PVJH01036381.1:0-18831 GCA_004026705.1 Nesogale talazaci | reverse complement strand
GTCCAATTGTCTATAGATGGCTATTGGGTCTCCACTCCATGGCCTCCCCTCCCCCCATTTACCTTGGGTGTGTTTTTTTTTTCTGGGTCTTAGATGCTTGATACCTGATCCCATCAATACCTTAAGATCACACAGGCTGTATTGATTCTTCCTTGTTGGCTTTGTTGCTTCTCAGCCAGATGGCCACTTGTTTGTCTTCAAGCCTATATATTTTGATAGCCAGGCACCTTCAGCTGTCTTTACCACATTTGCATATGCACCCATTTTGTGTTCAGGGATTGTGTCAGGAAGGTGAGTATCACAGACTGCTGGATTGTTAGAACAAAGTGTTCTTGTGTTAAGGGAGCACTTGAGTTGAGGCCCAATGTCCATCTGCAACCTTAATATTTAACATATAGATATGAATACATAGTTTTGTTCCCCTCTCATATATATGTGTGTGTGTGTGTGTGTGTGTGTGTGTGTGTGTATTTAGCCCTCTTTAAATGTCCTATATCTCCTGGTTCTTTCCTCTATTTCTTTTTTATTTCCTTCTTTCTCCACCGTCATGTTTGGCCTTCATTCAGGTTTAACAGTTCCTTGCTGCTACATTTCCCCCTGATTGAGCCCTGCTAGGCATCCTATGGCCTTCCCTCTGATTGTAGTTCACTTGTTCCCTTGTCCTTGGGCTGGTCACCCTCCCCTTCCTTTCTTCCACCTCCCCTTCTCTATCCCCTGAACCATCAGTCTTGTTCTTTTAATCTCTTAATTATTTATCCTGCCTGTCTCATCTAGATACACATGTAAATACATTAATAAGTGAAAATAAAACATTCAAAGCCACATAAAACAACAAAGGAAGTCAAAACCAACAAAACAGTAACAGCAAAGAACAAACTCAAAATAACAATAACAAAAAGAAAGCCACTTACAAAAGTGGAAAAACCTATAAAAAGTTCAAGGTCTGTTTGTTGGCCTTTACAAGTGTTTTCCCATCAAGTCTGATGGGGTGCCATATTCTCTCTCTCAAGTCTATTTTTGGTATTCCCTGGGGGTTTCATCAGTTTACCTCCCCTGCTGGTCTGCTGCATGACCTCAGTGCCTTTGCCCCAGCATGATGGGGCCAGACCGTCACTACATTTTTTTAATACAGTTTTTGTGGTAAAATTAGGTGCTTCAGTTGATATTTGGGATGGCTTATAGTCAAGAATATAAGGTATGTAAGGTGAGGTCTTGCCATCTTTGTTTCTAAGGAGCACTCTGCCTTACTTCTTCCAAAACTGATCAGTTTTTCCTTTTAGCAGTCCGTGGTACTTTGAGTATTTTTCTCTAGCACCACAATTCAAATGCATCATTTTTTTATTCTGTTTTCCTTATTAATGCTCAACTTTTGCGTGCATATGAGGCAATGGAAAATATCATGACTTGGGCCACGTGCATCTTAGCCTTCAAAACCTCCTTGCTTTTCAATTTTCTAAAGAGGTCTTGTTCAGGAGATTTATTTAATGAAAACTGTCATTTGATCTCTTTACTGCTGCTTTCATTAGCATTGATTGTGAATTCAAAGAAGTCAAAATTCTTGACAATGCCAACATTTTTTTATTTGATCTGGTTATGAGGATTTTTGTTTGTATTTCAACCATCAATGCATCTTGATTGCATGCTTCATCAATTTCCACTGTAGTTTGTTCTGAGTATTCTTCAGTTTTGTCCTCACTAACTTGTGTATTTGGTTCATAATTTGAATAATATTTGTATTGGTTGGATTTCTTTGAAGGTCGATGGATATATAATCTTATCAAAGACAGCATTGTATTTCTTGATGGATTTTGCAATGTCCTTTTTGACAAGTCATTTCTCTTGATTGTGTTATTCCTGTCGTAGTTAAGTTATATGATTTCCTGATACAAAATAGCCAATACCAGTACATTTCAGCTCACTAATGCCTACGATATTGATTTTTTGCATTCTATTTCATTTTTAATGACTTCCAGTTTTCCTAGATTCATCCTTTGCGCATTCCGAGTTCTAGTCATTATCAGGGTTTTTTCTGCTCTTTGTCCTTATGGAGTTCAATAAAGAGGTTGAACTCTACCCTGCTCAAATCCAAAAAATCAGCCTTAGAAGGTGTTTGCTTATGTTTGGGGATTATCTATATTTTTGTCTTTCATAAATATTAGGCATACTTTTTTCCATTTCTGCAAAGAAGGCTGTTGGATTTTTTTTAATGTGAATTGTGTTATAGCTATTAATTGCTTTGTATAATACTGTCTTTTTCAAAATATTAAATCTAATAATTCATGAACACAGAATGATTTGATTTATTTTGGTCTTTATTTTTTTGGTAATATTTTATAGTTTTTAATGTATAGGTATTTCATTTTACTAGCTGTTTTTTAAATGTTATTGTAATGTTTTCTTCAGTGTCCTTTTCAGAATAATTATTGCTAATATATAGAAATTGAACAGATTTTGTATGTTGATCTTATATCTTACCACTTTGTCAATTACCTTTATTGTGTTGGTTAAGATGATGATGAGTTTTTTCTCCTTTGTTCAACTGAGGCAATGAGTTATATCTATTGCTTTATCTAATGTCGAATCATTCTTGCATTCTTTGGATAAATCCACTTTGAAATTTGCTTGCTAGTATTTTGTTGAACATTTTGTATATATATCACTGACCTGTAGTTGTGTGTATATATGTATACATCACTGGTCTGTGTATGGCTTTAGAAATATTTCCTCCTGCTCTTTCTTTTTTGGGGAAAAGTTTTAAAAAGATTGGAGACACTTCTATATGTATTTGAGAATTCTCAAGTGAAGCCATATGTTCCAAATAGTTCTTTGTTGAGAGGTTTTTGATTATTGATTCCTTTTAAAAAATTGTTGGGTGTGAATTTAGATCTCCTGTTTCTTCTTGGAACAATGTAAAAAATGTGTGTCTAAGTATCTGTTCCTTTCATGTAAGTTATGCGATTTGTGAGCATTACAGCTGTTCCTAGTAGTCTCTATTACTCCTTTTATTTCCTGTAGCGTTGATTGTAATGCTCACACTTGATTTTAGACATTTGCAGCTCCTTTTTTCTTTTTAGTTTAGCAGATGCTTTTAATTCCAGTTAATGACTTTATTGATCCAAATCCAACTTCTAATTTTGTTGATTCATTATTTTTCTTTTACTATATTGAAACATCATTACATTTTCTAAAAAAAGAAATGGCACACCTACTCACACACAACAAAGAGTTGCTCTTCTACAATGGAGGAACTCTGGAGGCACATGTTGGGCTGCTATCCTCAATGTCTTCAGTTTGAAACCACCACTGCTGTGCAGAAGAAGCAGCTGTAGTCTCAGAAGTCCACAGAAACACTTCCACCCTGTCCTGCAGGGTTGGCATGAGTCGGAATTGACTTGGTGGCAGTGAGTTTAAAACTTTAAAATTTTTTTATTATGGCCAAAATTGGAAATCCTACATACTGGCCCCCCCCGCCCCTTTACTTTTAATTGTGATTTGGGTGAAAGAATAGAACAAACTGGCTTTCCATATGGAACAAACTGGTTCGATAACTCCAACAACTTTACACACTTTGTTTTGTGGCACTGATTGCAGTCTCCACAGTGTACAACACTGCTTCCACATGCTTCTTTTCCTAGTCCTTCTTTCCTGTCATATCCGGCCACCTGAGCTTTCTCACTAGAAACATTTTGCCTTTCTGATTGTTGTATGCTTCTTACCTTATGTGTCTTAGTGGCTTAACCTGTAAACATCTCCAGACTTCAAAAACGTATGAGACGGTCTTGGACAGCGGATCTCAACCTGTGGGATGCGACCCCTTTGAGGGTCAAAAGACCCTTTCAACCAATTCATAACATTAGCAAAATTATAATTATGAGGTTGAAATAAAAATAATTCTGTGGTTGGGGTCACTACAACATGAACTGCATTAAAGGTTTGAAGCATTAGGAAGGTTGAGAAGCTCTGGTCCTGGTGATTCCACCAATCTCTCTTCCTATTATTTTTCAGTCCCCTCATTTATTAATCTTTGCTCTGATATTTATCATTTTCTTCCTTCAGATAGCTTTGGACAATGTTTACATATCCCTTTTAGTTCTTTCTGACTAGCATTTTCAACATTAGCTATTTTGTCCAGGGTCTTTAACATGTAGTATCAAGAAATAAGGAGATTAAAATTTAAAAATATATGTATATGTTCTTAACTTCTGGCTAGCAAAGTGGAGAAAGTAAATATTCTTAGTTCTGAGATTTTAAGTACAACATAATTTCAGAAGGAAAACTAAAGTTAATAATAAAAAGCAATGTTCAATTTCACAAAAATCATTAAATACAGAACAAATTAAAGTGTTTGACAGTGTGTCCTTTATAATATACACTAGTGAGGGAGAAAGAAAGGAATAAAGAATACATTCAAACTGAGTGTTCATTGATCACGATATGTTGAATTTGCAAGATGTTCTACAGAGCATCTTTGAGAGGAACCAGAGGAAAAAGAGACATTTAGGCCAAAGTCACACCAAAGCAGGTTTAAATATTCTCTTGACCATGGATTTCTCTCTTAAACCACCTATTCCTGAGCTGTGCTTATCCAGTTTATGTTTGTGGCCCTCAATGAGCTCATTGTAAAACCATCTATGAAAGCTTTGCTTTGTCCACATTGTAGGTGCTTCCCAAAATGGCTGCATGAGGACTCAGCATAAAAGCTAGAATAAATAATTTGATGTTTTTTGAGTATAGAATTGGCATTATGGTAGTGATATTTAAGAAAGCATCATCTTGTAGCAAAATATAGAACACAGGTAGAGGGAAGAGACCAGAGTTTGAATCACCCCAGAATTGGAGCTTCTGATATGAAAAGAATGTGACATTTAGAAGACTATGTGGGTGCAAAGACTACCTGGAAACATAAAGAATATGGGTGTATGCAAACTATAGGGTCATTTCCAATTGGTTGATTGAAAGCATGCGGAGCACTGCATTATCAGTGGTGAGAAAGAATTTTCAGATGGCAAGGAAAGAAGACTCCTAAGTTAGCAGTCAGCTAGTGCCTCAACCCTTCCCACCAACCACAGAGCTGTTAGACCTATGACCAGAGTCCAGGTAATGATTGAATGTTGGAGTAAGGGGAAAAACAGGATGGGAGTGGTTATATTCATTATTAGAGTCACTTAACTCTAGAAGAAAGTTCCTCAAATAATTCCTGATTCCCACATCTTATTACATAACTGATTCTTTTCTGAGACCTCTCTAGCCACTAATGGAAGCTTCCTGAAGTATTTGGAATACCACTTTGTTGTACTCTGAGAGCTACCCGTGCTGATGTCCTGGAGCTTCTTCAGCCCTCCCCAGTGTTGCCCTTTGTGTATTTAGTGACAGTATGCATTGCTTTACATCAGATGTGGAGAATTACAATATAGGTAGTATGACAATTCAAGAAGTCTTCATTTAAAAAGATGAAGCACTTAGGATGAGTCATGTTTTGGAAGTGATAAGGTTTTGTGATAATCTTTATTATTTAATTAAATTTTGTGGTTACACACACACACACACACACACACGACAAGTCCCCTGCCATTGAGGAGGTTCCAACCCAGAGCTAGCCTGTCCAGGGGTTCCAAAACTATCGATGTGATGGGAGCTCCTGCCTGACCCAAATATCCCATGATCAAGGCAATGATTACCCTTTTGGATCATATATTTTGTTAGAGCTGCTTTTTTTCTTTTTCTTTTTGACTAAAGTCAAAATGTTCTCAAAGGAGAATAAAAACTATTTATGTGGAGGCATCAAAAAGTTTGTGGAAAAATTCCCTTATCCAAATTTCACAAAAAAATTTTAAGTCCCTTGTATAGTTAAGGGAGCCCTGGGGGTGTAGTAGTTATGCATATGGTTGTTATCTGCAAAGCCAGCAGTTCAAAACCACCAGTCGCTTTTTGAGGGAAAAAAATGAGGCATTCTACTCTCCCCGAGTTACAGTCTCTGAAACAAACCCACAGGGGCTCTCCCCGGTCATGTAGGGTCACTATGAGTTGGGATGGACACCCTGGTGGCTAGCTTGGGGTTTCTGTAGTGACTGATAGCATGCAATGGTGGTCAGAGCCACCAGAGGGCAAAGCTGCATAGGAATTCTGAAGCAATGCATCTGGTGTGGACATTGTGTTCATTAGCGGTGGAAGGTATGGGACAACCCAGTTTAAGGAATGTGATCTGACAGTGTGAGTGCCCACCATTTTGAATAGCTTTTCTCTATTTGAGAGAAATTCCTAGGTTGTTAGACTTCTTGGCTATTATGAACCAAATAAGAACCAAATGTCCAGTTTTCCTTGCCAGACAAATGCCCCAGGCTCCGCCCGTCAGGTGCAGTAATATGGGACTTTGATTCCGAAGTAGGCAAAAAGAGAGAGTGGCAGCTAGCTCTCATTGGTGTGGTTGGTGGTGGAGTCAGCTAACGCTCAATGGAGTCTGTTGCAGTCATGAAAGTGGTTGCAAGGAATTTCTGCAACAGACGTGGCTTTAAAAGTATCAGTAGCAACTGTAGTGCTGGCTTTGTATAAATTCAGAAGGACCTCATACAGAGTTTTTCTTGGTGAGCCAATGGCACAGGTGCGATGCTGAGCTTTTAGAAGTTTAGCTTACTACTTCCACTACTGACAATACTATAAGCTACTTAGTAACCCCTCTCTTGCCCTCAATATCCTTGATATGATATCATTTCATGTTTAATAAGCTAGTCAGATTTAGCGGATTACAAGTGTAGCTGATACATACCATATTGGGCTATATAAGATCCTAAACTGTGAATCTTTATATGAGTAGCAATAATAATGATGATGATGACAATGAAGATGGCATTTCCTAAGTGCATCCTACTATTCTAATCATATCATTTAATCTCCATAGCACTACAATTAAAATTTGAATTTTACAGCTGAAGAAGCTGAGACACAGAGTGTGAGTGCTCTGTGCATTGTCACCAAGGTTTTCCTCCTTCTTTTACACTGAGACGTGGTTCTTCTCCTCTTTTTCTCTCTTGCTTCCTTTCGCAACACTGCCTTTCGGCTAGGCCCCAAATACTGTGCTAAAATCTTCAGAGCCATTCAGGATATCATGTAGTTGCTGATCTGTAATAAGTTTTTAACTGTGGAGAAATGCATTCATGAAAGAGTCACCCAAATAAAAATGACTTTCAAGTGTGGCAAATGTTATGACCAGTACCAGTCACCATCAAGTCCAGTCCAATGCGTGGTGACTCCAGTGTGTCAGATACAGCTGTGTGCCACTGAGTTTTCAATGGCTGATTTTGCAAAGCCACCTTGCCTTTCTTCTGTGTGTTCATGAACCTTCAGCTTTCCTATGAGCAGCCCAGTGACTTAGCCATTTGTTGTACTACGCAACTCCATGCATTCTTGCAGAGGGGGTTATGGGGAATTTGACTTGTTGGCAGAATGAAGCAGTGAAATGGAGGGTGGTGAAGAAAGACTGAGAGGAACCAAGTGAACGAAGGAATTCCTGGATGGCCACTTTTATAGGCTACGGGTCTTTTAGTTTATTGACGTAATCTTAGTTATTATCCACCTTTTCATTTAGTTCAGTAATTTCACAGTCTTCATTTAAGAGAAGTCTCTGATGGTTAGTAAGTGGAATGAGAAGTCAATATAGGAAAAAAAAAAAAAAAGATGACCAAACCCCCCTCTCCCCTGCCAAAAGAAAAGCTTATGCTGAAAAGGGGGAATGAATTAACATGACAAATCTGAGGACTTGTAATTTCGATAGTGCTTTTTAATGTTTTTAAAACTTTCCCATTTACTGTACCTGTTTTAATAGCTCATGTTTTGTTCAATGACATGATAAGAGATCTCTGTAGAAATCGCCAAGGAAAAGATTTCCAAGTTTTAGTTTTCCTTTTTTTTTTTTTTTGTACTTTAAAAAACCAGCATTCTATTTGAAATTCATGATGGCTAGACAATTGTACTGTTCCATGAATCTGCGACCGTTGGGCCATGTGCTCAGAGGCAGGCTCTGTGCTGTTTTCACCAGATGGAGGCCAAGGGGCACCTTTGGCAAATTGGTTGCTGTTTGAGTTTAGGGGATTGGTTTCTTTTCCAAGAAGTTTTCAGATGACTGGCTCTAGAAACCACATCAAGACACTGTGGGAGTATTCTTATTCTATGCAAGGGTTTTCTTGAGTTCATTTCTACTCTGGAGATTTTACCAAGGCCTGTGTAGACTCAGGAGCCCTATTAAAAAGTTATCAGATTTCAGTTTATTTTTTTCCAACTGGCAGTCTCTCCTTCCTCTTGAGCATTTCTGGTGGTCCTGTTAAATCCTAATTGGTGTGCTGCTCCACCCCCTGGCCTTGTGACCCCTGTTTCAGAAGTAAGTTCAAAGGTGTGTGTCTAAATTTGATTTGATTCCTAATAGGAACACCTGTCACATCTGACACTCAAGATATTGTAAATGGTGAGTTTCAGAATACAAAAATGATCAACTAGTCTGTGTTGCTTCTGTTTTGTCTTACCATCTGACCATTCTGAATTTGCATATGGTCCGTCTTTAAGTGGAAAGTGAGAATCTTGAGTTTTCAAACCAATATTATAAAATCAGAAATATTTCCACCAAATTGCCTTGTTTTTAGGGTAACACAATTCAAGAGTATCTACCCAGTAATAACATTGACTATTGTAAGTTTTAAAAAAGAAAAGTTTCTGAGGAGTAATGTCCTTTGTCAGAGTGAAAGTGGTCCATAGTTTGTTTTAAACCTGATATGTATCTTCTTTGAAAAATAATATTTTATTGTATTTTTGTGAAAGTGGACAAAGCAAAACGAATCTCATTCAACAGATCTCCACACATATTATTCAGTAATGTTGGTTATATTTATCACCTTCTGTCAACATTTTCATTATTTCCATTATTTTCATTATTTCCATTCACATAACCCAACCTGACTAGCCCTGAAACCTTATTTATGTTTATAGAGTAATTATTGACCCTTTGTTCTCATATAGATGATTTTTTAAAAAGGAAAATAGAACCAAGGGTTCTTTATTTTTAGTTTTTTTTCTTCTTTTCCCTGCCCTCCCCGGGTTCTTTATTTTATGAACTGACCTGTTAGTTAGTTAAAAGGTGACTCTAGAGGCTAATTTTGACTACAGATTTTAAAAGCATGTCAGAGCAGTTATCTCAGGAATTCCTCTAGTCATAATATGGGATACAGTAAGTATGACTATTTTGAAACTTTGAAGTTTACTTCCTTTCTACCAGGACCTTGATCAAAGATACCTCAGAGAAGAAGACATTTCACAGTGAAGGATTTGCAAAAGAATGTGCGATAGGGACTTTTACAAAAATTAGTTTTTTGGGTAATCTAATTACAGACTTATCCAAAAGCTGGAATCACTGCCATAGAGAAGATTTTGATTCATATCACCCTGCAGGACAGGGTACAACTGTGCCTGTGGCTTCCTGAGACTGCATCTCTTTATGGGAGTAGAAAACTGTTTTTCTTCCACTGGGCAGCTGAGCTTATAAGCTTTGTTGGTGCCTTCCTTCATTTCTAACCTAACCCTTAGTGTATATCAGGGGTGCATATATAAATGCCAGTGATTTATAAGTCAGAGCTTTGACCTTGTTCATGCTAGTATTACTTCTTCTTGATAAATTGATTTTCCACCCCAGCTAGACGGAATCTGAGTCTACATTTGGATGAGATTCCCAGCTGATTCTTATAGCTCTCCCAGTGATTTGAACATCTTGCTAAAATGTAGGCTTTGATTTAGTCTATGTGGATTGGTGATGCAAATTTTCAGGAGGTGGTTGAACCAGAGTGAACCACTGGAAGCCAAGATCAACACTTGTGCATCAGCCAAGGTTATAAGATAGGGACGATCTACCATAGGCCTATAAAACATGGGTGATGTGCAGCTTCCTTTTTTTTTTGTTTTGTGGGCATCACTGCTCTCTGCTCTCTGGTGGTGGGAGTAGGAGGCCCAGCCCCACTGCTGGAATTGAACCTCCGTCCCCGTGGGCCGCAGTCCCGCGCACAACCACTACACCACCGGGACTCAGCCCGCAGCTTCCTATTATTTTTTCCTTCAATGAAATTTGGAGTGGCAAGAAGAGTCTATGATAAGGCATTGTGGTAGGGAGAGTTCTCTAGAGAAATGAATCAGGACATTTATGATTAGGGGTATGTGTGTGTGTTTGTGTGTGTGTGTGTGTAGTTTATACAGCTGGAAGGAATAAAATAGCTAATTAGTCCACATAACAGTTCAGAAGGCTCACATCGGTTCAGTTCTGTAGAACAGTTATTATACTGGAAGTCCTTCAACTCACACTGGCTGCCAGGTCCAATGTCAAAGTAGCAGACAGGAGAGTCCTCCCTTGGGCAAGCCCGGCAGCAAGCAGCAGGGTGGGTCAGCAATAGTCAGTAATTCAGGAGTTTAGTGAAACAGGCCTGGACGGGATATTAAACTCAAACAGTGCAAGGTGACAGGATTCACCAGCCTCAAGCTCAAGCGGTGTGTGCACCAGTAGTGTGGCAAAGCAGGTCTTGAGGGAGCCTCACGCTCTAGTAACACCATCCACACTTGGCTTGGCCCACAGGTAGTGTAGCTCAAGGTTGAGTAGAAGAATTAGCTAAAGTAGCAGCCTGCTAGTCCAATCATCAGATCACCAGAGAGCAAGAGATAGGGGGGTAGGCCTTACAGATACATTTATCTCTTTGCCCTCTAATCAAACTGTAACCTGATTAATCCCACATGTTCCTACTGGCAAGGTTGGCACCATAAGCCTAATTATCACAGGCATATAGAACTAAGTCCATTTGATAAACAAGAAATAATTAAAAACACATATGCACCAGAGAGTTTAAAAGAGAGTCATGATGCAAGAAATGTTTGTTAGCATCAAGGCAAGACTTTTGTGCTCAATATAGTTTTTGTTATGGGATGAAATTATGAAATGTTTTTTTTTATGAAATGTTTTTAAAAGAAGAATAAGGACATGCCCATTCTCTGATGCTTGACAGTGTAAAGGAGAAATGGCAGAGTTGGGAGATAGGAAAACAAAAAAGATGGTGTATCCATCCTTGCATGAGTCATTAACTACTGACTGGGTAGATACAAATAGAACGTGGAGATAGTATAGAAAAAATTCTCTCTCTCTCTCTTTAACAGTACAAACATACTTTTAAAATCTAAGACAAAGTGTTTATTTAGGCCTTATAAAAGTGAGAAGCTAAGAGTCTTGCTTGACATTTCACTGGGATAATGCTAACTATTTGAAATTGCTGAAATTTTGATTTTTAAACATCTATTAAGATGATTCCATGTGACTTAAATCTATTCATGTACTGATTCAGTAACAATTTTCAGTGTGGTGACTTTTACCATGCTGCATCTCTCCATTCTAGTATCAGTGGATCTAATTTTAGTGGTAAACATATTGAAGCTCATATAATCTGACCTTTTGTTTTGTTTTGTTTTTGGCATCATTGCCCTCTGGTGGGAGTGGAGGGCCCAACCTTGCTCCTGGAGAGCTGCTGCTGGATTTGACTGACCTTTTTATTGTACAGTAAAATCTACAAAAGCTGTAACTTTTGTCAGACAGAAAACTCTAAGGGAAAGAAAACTCAAATATTTTCTACTGAAAGAACAGGGGGGAAAGAATGGTAAGATTGCACACTGTCTCAGATGGAAAACTTGAGAGTTCTGATTTTTATAGGTTTCACTGTATAAATACAGGTCCTGCATTTGCAGGACGTGAAAAATATCATCCAACTTAGCACAGCGTCAGGCAGTGTCGTACATCAGGTTGATATGAGTGAGCACCAACTTCATGGAACCTAACAATAATGGTTAAGTCTGCGAAGGTGGGAGTTCAAATCTTCCCTTCTAGGAGAGAAAGTTATGGCAGTCTGCTTCTGTAAAGTCAAACAACCTTGGGAACCCCAGGAGGCTTTGTTGTATAAAATGGCTTTGGGTTGAAATGGACAGGAAAACAAAAACAACAAGTGATGGGGCTGATATTGAGGCTTGTTTTTTTATCTGAAAGGTATGCTCTTCACAACTCCAGAGGCCGTCTCTGAACCATACAGTGTACAGATTTTCGAAATAAGAAACACTGCTTGGTTAGTGACAGTGTAGGAACATACACATTTTCATATGGACCATCAGCATGTCTGACTTTCATGATTTGCAAATCCAAAAAAGAGCTATGCTACAAATGACTATAATACTGTACCTATTTCTGTACATGTGTGTAAAGAAAGAATATTTTCATTTTTGAAATGTAAATCATACCCACAATTAGGGATTTTAGATAGGGTAAAGTTAGTAGTATGTTTTGCCTATTTAAAAAAGAAGCTGATACTAGGGATACATTCTTTTTTTTTTTTTTTAGGGCATCACTGCCCAGGTGGTGGGAGTAGGAGGCCCAGCCTTTGCCCCTGTGGAGCTGGAATTGAACCTCCATCCCAGTGGGCTGCAGTCCTGCACACAACCACTACGCCACCGGGGCTCAGCCCACTAGGGATACATTCTAAGAAAAGAAAACCCCATTGTAAAAAAAAAAAAAAAGAAAAAGAAAAAGAAAGAAAACCCTCACAGCATGGGAAATATTTGGTCAAATTACATATATTAGGGGGATTCAAAACATTTGTGGAAAAATTCCTCCATTATCCTTTAATTCCATTTTCTTTGTGAAAACTTTTTGATGTTCCTTTGAAAATGTGGCATTTAGTGCTAGGAATCCTGTCAGGAGAAAAAATTGTCTAACCAGAGCCACTTTAGAGATTAGCAATCAGGAAGTGAGTGAGTGGGGGTTATAAGAAGGGCTGAAAGTCATGAAAGTTTACCTAAGAGACAATTCAGTGCAATGTGGTGGCCATTAAAAAAAAAAACAAAAACAAGTCCATTATTCAGCACCTTTCAATAATGAAAGCTAGCATGTAATGTGGTTAGTCTTGCCTCCTATATATCTAGAACCCTTGAGCAGAGAACTATACAAGCTCACCCACTTGTTTCATCAGTCTTCAAAAGATGAGAATCCTCCTTTTAAACACTAGAATTCATTGGACCTCATTCATAACAGTATGGTAAAGCTTCCCTGCAGAGAAGGATTTGGGCCCCCCTTCCCACCTTTAAGAAGATAGAAGAGTTGGGTTTAAGTAGCGGGAGGGTGTGATTAACACTGAGTCAAATGATCTCCCAGTTGAAAGGTGAGCTGAACTCATGACACTGTCCCTGAAAGCATCAGGTTTCTTTTCTCATGAAGCATTCACGCTTTTTCATTGCAGTGATTAGTCCAGAAATGGTTGGAGCAAGTGTTTTTAGGTTAGAGTTATTTGTTAAAACACAGCTGCTGTCTGACCATTATGGAAGCATGCCTCAGCATGCTTGGTTGTCTATAGTGTGCTTTATGTAATAACCGATCAAAGAGCCTCACAAAACCTTGGCGTACTATCAATATGAACACTGACAGATCTTTCCTGGGAAGATCAACCTTTGGGAAAAAACCTGATTTGACTTTTTATAGGCCTTAGTTTGACTCACGTGTGTGTATAGCCTTCCTAGGGTCTTAATGAAATAAAAGAATCATTATTTCAGAGCCAATATATAAACACCATCAAGGTAGTAGATCTCAGGTAATATCCAATGAGTATGGAAGCTATGAATCCCTTCAGATTGATTTTGTCTCTTTCATTGTCAATGAAGGGCCTGATTGATCCAGAGGAAGTAATAGATGTAATCTGACTTTAGCAAAACTTTAGATTCCATCCATACCACCCCACCATCAATAAAGTGGTATTATTTTGTCCAGACCTTTCCACTTCATTCTTAAGCCAGAGAACCCATTTTTCAAATGATACAAGAAACCCTAATTTTGCAAAATGGTGAAGGGCAGAGATGCAGATCTAGAAGGCAGGTGGGATTGTGAAATCCTTGCCATATAGCTACTCCAGGTATCTCAAAGAAGCCCTTTAAAATAAAAACCACACCCAGCATCTGTTAGGGGAAGTAAGTACAAATAGCATGCCTGGTGGGATTTGATCAAGTTGTCAAGAAGAAGTACAGAGAGCTGAATGAAGGCTGAACATGATAGTGGGACAGACTGAAAGTAAAAGGAAATAGAGTAAAGAATTAGGAGGTAAAAGACATTTATAGAGGTAAAAACATAGGCATATACACATATATAAATATGTTACTATATAATGATAGGGATATGGGTCTATGTACATGTATTTATAGAGTGTTAAGGTAGCAGATGGACATTGGGTCTCTACTCAAGTCCTCCCTCAATGCAACACTTCGTTCTAGTAATCTGGCATTCTTTGAGGTTCATCTTTCCGACAAGATCACTGAAGACAAATTGACGGGTAAGCTAATGTCGTCGTGAAGAAAGCTGATGGTTCCTTGGCTGTTATAAGATATAGCACCTGGAGTCTTGAAGGCTTGAAGTTAAAAAAGTGGTCACCTAGGAGGGAAGCAGCAAAGCCCACATGAAAGAAGCACACCAACCCATGTGATCACAAGGTGTCCTTTGGATCAGGTATCAGGCATCAGAAGACCCCAAGCAAACAGACGTTTTGATGCAAAAGAAAAGGGTTGGAATGGAGACCCAAAGCCTATCTGTAGACAATTTGATATCCCTCACAGAAGAGTCTAAAGGGAGGGACAAGTTAGTCAGGGTGCAGTATAGCACCAAGGAAATCTATGACATGTCTCTAATTCTTTAATGCTTCCAACCCCCCATGACCCCAGTTCTATCTTACAAATCTGGCTAGACCAGACCATGTACCCTGCTACAGATATGAGCTCTTGACACACAAAATCCAGGACCGATAAACCCCTTAGGAATAATATAGGAGTAGCAATACCAAGAGGATTGGGGGCAGGTGGGGGGGGAGGAAGGGGAACCAATCGCAATGATTGGCATAAAACCCCCACCCCCTAGGGGAGACAAACGTGGGTGAAGGGAGACAGTGGATGATATAAGACATGAAAATAAAAAAATTAAAAATTATCACGGGTTCACAAGAGTGGGAGAGAGGAGGAAGGAGGGGGGAAAAGGAGCTGCTACAAGGGCTCAAGTAGAAAGAAAGTGTTTTGTAAAACATGATGGCAACATATGTACAAATGTAAAAAAAGAAAGCCAAAGGCTAGAAATCAATCACTGTCATGTGAAATGATTCAAAACTGCCCATTGCTGTATATTTCCTACACATTTGAACATGTCTGGACATAGTAGACAGTGAGAAAATATTTGATGAGTGATGAGTGAAAAATGAGAAAAGCATTTGCTTGGTTTCACTTAAAGCAAAACAAAACCCTTTCATATTCGTGGACTGGAGTCAGGACTATGATTAGAAGGCTAAACCTGTCTTACCACCTGGTTTTATAAGTAAAGTTTTATTGGAACCACACTTATGCTCTTTTATATATTATCTATGGCTGCCTTTGTGCCACTGTGATAGTTACTTAGTGATAACAGACACTGTGTGACACACGAAGAACTGTTTCTTTGCTCCCAGAATTCCTCAGTTTCTCCAAGAGTTTCTCAGGCATCATCTCCTTCCTCATCTGTGCTTTCTGGTCTCTGTGCCTTATCTGCTTCTTTTAGATTTCAAAAGTGATTAGGTTTAAGCATGTCTTACTGCTTGATGCTAATGAACTATGGGGAAAAAAGAAAAGAAAATATGTCTTTAGTAAAAAGGGTGCTTTAAAAATCAGCAAATTAAAATTAAGATGAGCATTCAAAGATTAAAATTTAGATTACTTTCACATCTCAGAGATTTATTCCATGAATGAGGAAGGGATAAATATTATCTGTTTTAAAATAAAATAAAACTTCATTTTTCAGGAATAACTATTAAAAAAAGGAATATAGAAGAAAATGTTTTCTAATTGATTGTGGTTGGTTATGATTGTTCAACTCTTTTTTTATTGTTCAGCTCTTAATTTGAATGAATGGTTAAATTGTCTGATATGAGATATATGCAAATTAAATTATTTAAAGTAAAAGAGAACCAATTCCCAAGTGGAATTACATTCCCAAGTATAGGTGTTAAAATTTCTAGACATATTTTAGGCGATACGCTTCTGTCCATAACTGAGCTCTGTGTTATCTTGCAGTAGGTCTGCTACTATGTAAATAATGGCATCTTCATTCTATATTTGTGGAAAGTAAAGCTAAAGTAATTCAATATCACACACAATTTGGGAGCTAGGACTTAATATTCAGGCCAGGTTAATAGTCAGGTTCAGTTGACCTGGGTGGGAGCAATGACATAATTATAATGACCCTTTCTGTAGTTAGGGGATTCTAGAAAATTCTCTTGATGAAAACAATTCCCTTAATTTAATAAATTCTTTATCATTTGTGCATCCAATAATATTTACTGCAAGTAGTTTTATATTTCTGATTTTAAATTTATACTTTGGATAGCATTAAAAGATTATTAAGGTATCAATTACTGATATCTGTAAAAATTTTTAGAGCTTGTGGTGGTCCAATAGTTACTATATTATCCAGTTAAAGAGGAAAAATAGCTTTCTTACTGAATAGAATCAGTTAACTGTGCACACATTAAAGTGAAACATCAGTCAAAATAGTCTTTCATTAAGTTGAAGATGGCTTTATCACCACCTTAAAATAACACCAATTAATTCTTGGTTTATTTGGGTATTTCTTAACTAGAACATATTAATAAAAAAAATGATTCACCCACTTGCCTGGTGACACCTATGAAGTCTGTCACTTACTTCCAATACCTGTTAGAAGAGTCACGAGGATTGTCTCTGGTGTGGGAAAAAAGAGAGCGTGATTAGCTGAGTTGAATATAGTAACAAGGCTAATATTCACTGATTGACTGGACTTTGAAGCAGGCATTCTGTTGATTCTTTTCCTAACTAAAACAGGCCCCAGGATGTCAGGATCCCCCCAAAGGCAGCCCTGATCACAAGTGGCCTGCAGCACTGATTTATTTGGAATCATACTCTTTACCTTGAGGTAAAAAAGGCTAAGCTAACATTGCTAATCTATCTAGGACTTTCTCCTTCAAGCACTTCATAGACTGACAGGACAATTTGAATCTCTGTTCATCATCAAGCACCTTGGAAAGGCCTTCATGGTAATCTAAAGGTTGGAAAAGTCATTGACCCATTTATAATGTCCTTTTACAGACTGAGTGTCTGGTAAACCTTGGAAAACCTTCTTAGAATGAATGTATTAGAACATGGCCATGAAAGTTGGTGATGGGCCTTAGATAGATGCCAGAGTGTCACTGATTTGATGAAAACCATTCTGTTACTCATATCATGAGATAGTAGATTTGTGACTTAACAAGTTCTCAAAGATTGTTTCCACTATGGAATGAAAGGCAACAAAAGAAGCACCGAAAAAGGATGGAAGAGGATTTAGGAGATTCACATGGTTGAAGAAAATTCCAACTTATTTAGTTTGGAGAACTATAATTGAACAAAAAGATTTTGTACTGCTTATGGCTCATCTTATTTAATGTGGCGAGCAACACTTGCCTTTTTTCTACTAATGGCACTTTTATCTAGACCATGCCACTAAGGTTTCTGTTTGTTTTAGTTGCTAGTTTGTTTGTTGCAAAATATTTTGCTCTTCCACCTCCTATCTCATTTCCAATAACTGTTAAATGCTATAAAGAAATGGTGATTATTTTGATTGCCGTACTATCATCATTCTTATCAAAACTTGCTTTTATTTAGCTGAGTGCTTTTGGTGATTATTGATCACAAGAATACTTCCTAGTATCAGAGGAAACACAAGAATACTTCCTAGTATCAGTGGAATCCCAGCTCTGCCATTGAGGCTACGTGATTTGGGGTGCATTTCTTCTGTTTTTAGAGCTAAGAACTATTTACTTGTAAAAAAAAAGAAAAGAAAAGAAAGAAAGAAAAAAGATTGATAATATCTTTTCTGAAAAATTGCTATGAGGATTAAAATATATATATTTGTAAGGTGCATAGTAGGCTAACTAAGTGAAAGCCGTTGTTATCAACATAACCTACTTGAAGAGTACCTAGAACATTCTTAGGCACAAAGTCTATGTTGGATGAATAATTTATGCTTTATAAATGCCAGGCATTAGCATAAAATAAATGACTGGTCAGCCACTTAGTGTCATAATTTCAAACCTGGCTGCATATGAGAATCACCTGAGAACCACGGGAAGCAATGATGCTTGGGCTGCAGCCAGACCACAGAATCAGGATGTCATTCAGGCTGCAGGGTTTAGTGGTGTTCAGACATGTCTTATCGTAAGTGATTTAATGGGTAGCAAAAATGAAATTATCTCTTGAAGACTTCCTGTAGACAACTGAGAAAGTAGGACAGGAGGATATAGTGGCTGCTGTGGTGCCCTCCTGGTCCAGCACTATGAAAATGATACGAATTATGCTAGATTGTGCAGTCCTGTGTCTTCAAGGTCCTCATAATACAAAGAGGGCAAACAGGTGGTAAAGTTGGAGAGATCTTCATTTGAATCCTGACTGTGTTACTTACTAGTTATTAGCCATGGAAGTATGATTATGTTAAACCAATCTTTGTATAATATTAAATTATAGACTCTCCCAAGAAAGTCAGGAAAATGACGGTACTGTAAATATAGGATTACTGTAAGTTGTATAGTATAAGTTAGTATCAAGTACTGTACCACTCAATTGCAGTGGGTTTGAGGGTTATTTGTGAGTAAATGTTTTTGGTGTTGCTGCTTATAAAACCATAATAATGCTTTGCATTTTTCAGATCTGTTACATATATTGATTAAATGGCAACATTGGAAGAGTAGTTGGCAACGTTTATAT
>PVJH01036380.1:0-18825 GCA_004026705.1 Nesogale talazaci | reverse complement strand
ATTCATTACATTAATCAGAAAAGTCCAAATCAAAATCACAATGAGATCAATTCACAACCAAACTAAAAACAGGAAATAAGGACTGATAAAAATATGGAGAATGAAGGTTCTTGTACCTTCATTTGTTCATATTATTTAAAATGTGAAATAGTTCAAACATTGAAGAACAGTTCAGCAGCTCCCCAAAACATTAAACATGGGACTGCCACATTATGAAGCAATTGCATTCCTATACCCCAAACACTTGAAAGCAGAGGTTCAAATAGATACTTGTACACCAGTAATAATCAAAGCATTATTCATAATTGCCACAAGTTGTAAAGTAGTCCGAATACACACCAGCAGAAGCATGGATGAACAAATAATGATATTTGCTAGGACATTATTCAGCCATAAAATGAAGAAAGTACTGATAGACGTGACAACGTGAATGAGCATCAAAATACCTGCTAGCTGGGCTCAGACATAGCAGGCTGGTGCGGGACTGGGCACTGTCTCACTGTCCCGTACATGGTGTGAGCTGGAGCCAACTCACGGGGAGCTTAAACAACCACAAACTCAGCTGAGGAACTTAATTTTACCACAAAAACTGCATAAAAAGGTGCTGCAAACCTCAGCTTATATGTGAGGATATGCAGTATTTCCTATGTAAATCCCACAAATGTGTCTTGGGCTCCCACTGGCATGCAGATGAGAATCTGCAGGCGAGATTCTCCAGTGCAGCTCTAATGCTAACCCCTCGTTTGACTTTAGATTATCGGATTTACAATCCTTCAGTGACTGATAATGGTGTGCTTCTTCCAACGTGGAGTTAGATGGCATCACACTTAGATTGCTTGTTTGCAGACAAGCCTTTAAGACCCAAGGCACTCTTTTATCGGAGAGTCGGCACCATCTAATTTCTTCATCACATTTTGCTGCAGCACCATATATTCTGGGCTTCTTTCCTGAGGGCTAGTATTGAACAGGGGCATGATGTAAGAATTTATTGTTCTTAAGTTGGAGCTGGGATTTGTGCGAGACCAAAATCCATTCCTGGATCTATGTTTTTGTTTGCTTGTCTATTTTTAAATCTACCTTTGGCTCCCATTCAAAACCTTCTCATTAATTTATGATCATCTTATTGATCATTGGCCCCTGGGAATAATTTTTTAAATCCCTGTTGAGAGAGGTTAACTTCATATCACAGTACTGAATTATTCATTTGTACAAATCAGTCCTTTCATGGCTGGATGCTATTTACACAAACAATGGGGGTTAATTGTCAGGGAAAACTTATAATAATAATCACTGAGAAAGTCAGTCACAGATTTGTCAGAATACAGCTTCTCTTAATACAGCATGTAGATCTTTGATGTAGCAAGACCTTGTTTGTCCGCCTACCAACAGGTCAACAATCTCCAATGCCATGTGCTTTCCACCTTAAGTACTCAGGTGACAAGTGCATCAGAGGTAGAGTCCAGATCACCCAGTTCCTTCCACCTAAGATCCCACTGATCGAACCTCTGGAGTATGCTGTCCCCCAGGATGCACACAGAAGCCCAGGTCTATGCGTCCCACTGGGTGCAGACCACTAGAGACAGTCCTTTCCCTCAGGTCTCCCAAAGTTTTTTTTCACTCACTCCTCCTTCCCCCAATTGGAGGTCTGTTCTCCCTTTTTTTCTGCAACCGAAATGCATTTGCGTTTTCCCCACACACATGTTTGATTCCTTTCCCCGCTCCTGACACATTCTTCCCATCAGTATCCCTCCCTCTGAGGGATGCCTACCTGTCAAGGGGACCTCATCATAGCTTTACATGGCAGGCACTCAGTAGACAACGTTCCTTTTCCCTCCCTTGACCATTTGATCCCAGCTGACATGAGGTGTCCTCCAGCAAAGTCTGGCCCCTCTGGCTAGCAGACTGGATGCCCCTCAAGCCTGAGCTTGAGCCTGTTCTACTGCCTGTTCCTAAAGCAGTGGACGATCCTCACCTGCAACCAGACTGTCTCCAGCCTTAAAGGTTCTCGTATTAATTACCTAAGCTCTGTATTTTGAAACCAACTTCATAGGCAAGTATTTTACTAAACAGCTTTAAAAACAACTTTAAAAACTTGATGAGGAAACCAGGCAGAATAGCTGAAGTTACAAGTTTAAAGTTGGGAGATTCCTTATAACCTTTGGCATATGTGGTACTGATAAACTAGACCAGGTTCTTGAGCTGGTCTTTTTTGCTTTGTTAACAGATTTGGGAATGAAGCTTTTACCTTTCTTGCCTGTGTGTCTTCTAGTTGTGGTCCTTTGCTGGCATTACAGAGCTCACTGAGCAGCTGCTACAAAGGCAGTCTTGCTGAGATGAAACCAAAACCCATTTTCTCAGATTTTGACACATAATTTTACCATATGAAGAAAGTTTCCTAATATTACTAACTTCTACTCCAATTTTAAAATACATCATAGATGTTATACTAATATCATAAATGCTATACTGTTTTCTCTAACACTAGGATATTTCTATTTCTATTTATTATTTATTCATTAATATTCATTATAAAGGACTACATAGACAGACTTCTCTGATGTAAAACTCAGTATATTTGAAATAAAGCCTACTTGACTCAATATATCTGAAATAAAGCCTACTCAATCATGATACATTATGATTCACACATAATCATTTAGCTATTATTTTATTCACATAATCATTTAGTTAGTTATTATTTTATTTAAGACTTTTGCCTCTGTGATCCTAATGAAAAGGATCTATAATTTTCTTGCAAAGCTCTTATTTGACTTTGGAATTATCTTCTTTCCTATTTACTAGAATAAGTCAGGTAAGGAAGAAAACATCTTTCCTTCAAAAATATGTATTCCAGATTATTTTGATAATAATGTCAATTTGTTTAACCCTTATTGATCAGTTAAATTTCCTTTTATCTAAAGCTTTGTGATAACTTCTTCTACCTGAAACTTTATGTGATTCAATCTGGTATTCAATTCGTTGGAACCCCAAAGAGCAAAGCCTTCCTGGTGTCAGAGATTTCAGAGAACATAAGAAAAAGCTATCCAAAAATGTGCCTGTCAACACTCTGGAACCATCCCCTAAAGCCTCCTAAAGGGCATCTCAAGGGTTCTATTTCAACTATGAAAGACCACTTAGTCTAATTCACAAAATCATAAAGTAACAACTATGAGATACCACTTAGCCCAATTCATAAAATCAGAAAGTTGGAGGGACTATGGTAAGATAGAAACACTTACCCACAGCTGGTGGACCTATAGGTATGTACAGATATGTACATTATGGAAATCTATTTTATGATCTCTAAAACAGATGAAAATTGAGTTACCCTATAACCCTGCAATCTGGTATACACCCAGAAGAGGCAAGAAACAAACCCAGGCCAGATCTGTTTTCCAATATTCATGACAGCACAGTTTCCAATTGCAAGGAGTTGGAAACAACTCAAATTTTCATCAATGGACTAATGAATTTAAAAACTGATATATATACAAACTATGAAGTACTACATATCCCTAAAAAGCACTTTGAACACATGAAGCACATCACCACATGGGAAGAATTGAAGGAAATTGTGCTAAGTGAAGTGTGTCAAGCACAAAAGGACAAGTACAGCATGAGTCCACTGAGGTAAGCATAAAAATGCAAAAGGGGCATGGGGGGGGAAGTTACTATGTACGTACATTCCTAGGATGAGGCCCAGGTACTATGGCAGGGGCCAGATCCAAACCAGAGATACATAGGGCAGTCAACTAAAAAGGAGGGGGAAGGGGGAAAAGGAGACATGGGCAGTGGGGGAACAGGGCACTAACCTACTCAAGGGGAAGGTGTTGTTTATAGCTCTGCAGGAGAAGGTGAGAAGGACCAGACTTCAACCTGGTGCACCAAGAGGTGAATGCAACATACTGGCTTGAAGCAGTGAACCAATAGAGAAGTCTAAAGGGCCAGAACCAATCCCAACTATATGGACACACCTCCTCCCCACGGAATAATGAACTTCAGAGGACAGGACTGACGCTACAGCTTAGGGAGAGAGAGGGGTGAATCTGATCAGAGCACATAGGAGCAAACAAAGATAGAAGTTGAGAGGGTTGGTCACATTCTGTCCCACCAAGCCCCAAGGACAATATCCTCACTCAACGCAGAGAATGCACAGAGAGAGGCATAGGGCCAGCCCCACCATGAGATATGATGTCTCTCACTGACCTGTAGCAATATAGGTGACAACACGGAAGACACAGTTCAGGATTGTGCTTGATCAGATCCCCCACCACACCAGGGCAAAACAGTAAATCTGTGCAAACACTAAGAGGAGCAAAGCACTGGAGTCTCTGGGGAATACCAACAATAGACTTTGGGGTCAAGGTGTGGTACCCCATGAGACTCACCCAGAAAACACTCATAATGGTCAACAAACAGACCTGGAAGTATTTATAGGCTTTTTATAGGAAGTATTTATAGGGGGGGCATTGTTTTTTGTTTTCTTTTGCTGTTTTGCTCTGTCCTGTTCTTGAGTTTATTATTGTCTCTGAATGTTTACCCAGATAAGATAAGCAGGATAAATAATCAGAGGAGAAAACAATGGGACCAACAGTTCTCAGCAGACACGGAAGAAGAAGAGGAAGCAAGGGAAAGGAAATGGCTGTTAACAAACCAAGAGACAAGGGAACAACAAGTGATCTAAAGTCAATAGCAAAGAGAATGTAGGGTGCCTGGTGGGGCTTGATCAAGGGCAATGAAACCAAGAGGAATGCAGCCCAGCCCAAATGAGTGCTACTCATGATAATGGGAAAAGAGGAAAGTAAAAGGTAATAGAGGAAAGAACTAGGAAGCAAAGGACATTTAGAGAAGTCTAAATACAGGCATGTACATATATAAATATATTTTATATAATGCTAGGGGAATAGGTTTATGTATATATATTTATATGTTAAATATTAAGGTAGCAGATGAACTCCCAGAATACAAAAATGCCTTGTTCTAATAACCCAGCATTCTGTGATGCTCACCTTCTTGACACGCTTGCTAAAGACAAAATGGGTTCATAAGCAAATGTGGTGAAGAAAGCTGATGGTGCCCAGCTATCAAAAGAGATAGTGTCTGGGGTCTTAAAACTTGACAATAAACAAGCAGGCATCTAGCTGAGAAGAAACAAAGTCCACATGGGAGAAGCACACCAGCCTGCATGATCATGAGTTTTGATGGAATCAGGTATCAAACATCAAACACCCAGCACAGAAAATCATATCAATGTGAATGAGGTGGAGTAAGGAGTGGAAATCCTAAGTCCATCTGTAGACAATTTTACAGAAAGGTCACAGAGTGCAGTTTTGCACTGATAAAACATACAACTTTCCTCTAGTTTTTTAATGCTACCGCCTCACCAACTAACATGACCCCAATTCTACCTTACAAATCTGGCTAGACAAGAACATTTACACTGGTACAGATAAGAGCTGGAAAAAAAGGGAACTCACAACAAATGAACCTCTCAGGACCAATAATGAGAGCAGCATACCAGGAAGGTAAGGGGCAGGGTGAAGGAAGGGAGAAAAGGGAACCAATCACAATGATCTACATATAAACCCCACTCAGATGGAGAGACAACAGAAAAGTGGGTGATGGGAGACATCATCATGTCAGTGTTAGACATGAAAGAATGATAATAAATTATCAAGTGTTCATGAGGAAGGGAGGATGGGGAAGGGCAAAAAATTAGCTGATATTCAGGACTCAGAAAGAAAAAATTTTGAAAATGATGCAAACAACATACATATAAATGTGCTTGACACAATGGATGGATGAATGGATGGATTGTGATAAGAGCTGTATGAGCCACGACTAAATGATTTAAAATAAATAAGGAAAAAGTGAAGAAGACACCTTAAAAATAAAGATTATGTGTGCATGCTATGCACAAATTAATTAGCAATTATGTCTATGCATTTAATGCTACCAATTGCTATGATTAATTATGAGCATTACATTAAGTTATCATTTTAATTTTTCTCAATTTTAAACTATGAGTTTCTCGATTTTAAACTATGAGCAGTCCACAAGAAAATTCTTGGGGAAGCTCTTTAATCTATGAGGGTAGGTCTAAAATGATACTAAGGTACAAATAGCATCGCACTTTAATGACACCCTGCAGGTATGATGAGAAAGATAAAACAGAACCTGGTCCACATCAATGGTTAGCATATTCTCTCCTAAACTTCAAAACCAAACCATAATTGGTGCCGACCCATAGCGACCCTAGAACTATCACACAGGGTTTTTAAAGCTTCATTGTCTATGAGAGGAGCCCCCATGGCACTGTCTGATAATGCTACCTGCAGGGGTGGTGATGCTTATGCCCCCAACTGCTAAAGGAAAGACTGGTGAGCCAAACCCACCATCTGCTTCTCAAGGAAAAAAAAAAGTGCTAATCAGCTTCATAAAGATTGTCTAATCCACTGCTATAAAATCTGTAAATCTTTCCAGGAGCACGTAATCTCATCTTTTCCCCCTGGAAACAGCTGGTGGATTTGTCCAACTCTACAGTTAGCAGTCCAATGACCACCAAGTCCTCCTCTCTGTCAGCAAGCAAGATCGTGTCTTCTGCATGCCACAGGCTCTTAGTAAACCTTCTTCCCATCCTGATACCACATTCTTCATCATATAATCCAACCTCGCTGATTATTTGCTCAGTTACAGATTGAATAGTTATAGTGATGAGGTACAACCCTGACACACACTTTTGTTGATTTTGGGGAGAGGGGGCATCCCTCTGGTGGTTGTGGGAGCTACCCAGCCTTACTTCAAAGAGCTGCTGCTGGATTTGAACCGCCAAGTCCTTGGGCTGCAGTCCTGTACTCAACCACTACACCACTGGGGCTCAGCCCCACTTTTCTCGATTTTAAAGCATGTAGTATTCCCTTGTTCTGTTCAACAGGCATAGGTTCCACATGAGATTCCACAAAAAAAGTTTCTGGAATTTCCATTCTTCTCAAGAGTGTCCATAATTTGTTATGATTTACAAAGTCAACTGCTTTGCATAGTCAATGAAACACAAGTAAATATCTTTCTGGCATTCTTAGTTTTAAGCTAAGATCCATCTGACATCAGTAAGGATGTTGCTCGTTCCATGTCCTCTTCTGAATCCAGCCGGAACTTCTGGAAGTTTCTGGTCAATGTATTGCTACAACCATGGTTGGATGATCTGAAGCAAAACTTATTTATGTGAGAGATTGATGATATTTTTCTATTGTGTGAGCATTCTGTTGGGTCACCCTTCAATAGATGTTTGTAGCTGTTTGTTCTCATTTTGAGTTGTGCCCTCTCAGCAAATGAGAAGGCAAGTCTTCTTGATTTATACTTTTAGTGACTTCTCGTACTGTATCTAATAATATTCTGGTGCTATGTATAAGATTTCTTAATATCTAACAGTGTTTATAAGGTTTAAATTGTCTCATTTTCAGAAATGGATGGTCTATTCCTTTTTGATAATCTGTTTTTAGTCGAAGTTCTGTTCAAACTTGTTTACCTTGAGGGATCCTACTGGTATTTGAAATACTTGTGACAAACCACTAGAGTACAGCAAACTGATGGACACGAGTACTAGAAAACCACAAGTAATTAACATGTGGAGTTTCTATATACAAATAGAACAAAAATGTTTTTAGAAATGTATCCACTTTGTTTCCTGGCCTTGAAGAAATGTCTGAAAAAGTGATGAGGAGAGATGACTGAGGGAAGACATGAAAAGTGGAAACAAAAAAAGGAGAGAAAAGAGTGAGAGAGACCCAGTGAGACAGTCGCCCCTGTCCTCCAAAGTCACTGTCTGTCCGAAGATGACTTGACACCCTCGGGGTTTGGGAGTGGCAATTTCCAGGCATGGAATTTATAATAAGTTTGTCTTAGAAATGTTGTTAATGCAGAGAGTGTCATTCAAAATGGGGGCCTTCTTGTCATGGTTTTTTATAGCGCACATTCATCTGTTGGGGAGCACTGGAATCTGGTACAGTGAGTCAGGAACATTTTGAGTCCTTGTTCTTTCCCAAAAGTGTTTGTCCCAGTAACACACTGAAAACTCTCAACTATTCTCTGAATATAATGCTTACTGAACATAAATGGTTATTTGGATTTATTTCCTCTTGGAAAGACTTTTGCACCTGGTACAAATGGTCATTAATTTTTTGGAAGTACCAACAAGAATAAAGGCAAAGTCACAAAGAGGGGAAAGGAGGAAAGGTAGAAGACGAGGTAACTCTGCTGTCACAAAAAATACAAGAAACCTAGAGAAATGCTACCATAAAGGGTCTTCTGGTGTGTTTTATTTAATATCACTAGATGGCAGAGGGACAGACAGGCAAGATCGATTGAAAAAAACTACAACAAACCCACCGCCATCCAAATGACCCTGGCTCATAGGGACACTACCCACAGTTTCCAAGATTCTACGTCTTTACAGGAGCAGACAACCTTGTCTTTCTCTGAGACACTGGCCGGTGACTTTGAACCACTTCTTCTCTGATGCTAGCAGCCCAAGGACTAGCACAAAGCACCACCAGGACTCCTTAGAGAGTACTGCACAGTAGTTACTCTTTAGAGAGCCACGCTGGGCTCTTAATCTCAAGGTCAACATTTGAAAACCACTGACCCCATCAAGAGAGAAATATGGGGCTTTCTACTCTTGTAAAGAGTTCTGATCAAAAATTTTTTAAAAAGAGTCCCAATCTCAGAAATTCCCAGGGGACTGTTCTCCATGGCAGAGAGTTATCTCAAATGTAAAAGAGTCAAAGGGATGATATTGATCATTTCTTTCCTAAAAACTCACATTTAGCCTTAAAGACAGAATGCATGAAATATCACAGCATTCAGAATAAAATGATGGAATATATTTTCATGCCACACAACATATGTAGCCTATTGTACTTACATTAATCGGAACCATCTTCAAAATAAACCAGGACTGACACATTTGAATCACATTTGTCTTATTATTGCATCTTTAGAAAACATTTCCAATACACTGTATCTAACCATATTTTTTCCACATGGGGAATTAAAATAAAATGCAAAGAATAGCCATTGGGAACACAAAGCCACATTCTTAAAGCTTAAGGCTGCATGGCACCATCCATGTAAAATTTCCAAAGGCCTTTCCCCAGCCAAGAGATGCAGCAGACCCAGCCTGCAGAGAGAAGAAGGGCCTGTGCTGATGAAGTAAACCACCGTGCTGAGTACTGTTTAGCTTATACCAGAAAGGGGGCCCGATAATGTAAGCTGGAAACATTATTTTATCCGTGGGGCATATGGTAATTATATCCACATTAAAGCACTTTGGCTAATCACACACACGCACACAGATTTGATGCTGATGAGGTACATCTGACACCAAGGGACCCCTCGCAGATTTTGGTTCATCAGCACATTTCTCTCTGTGTGTCTCTCCTACCTAGGGGACTGCTGCAGCTCTTCTCAAATGACTTCTCCTCCCTTCACCAACTGTACAGAAGATTACAATGTAAACACGGTGCCGAACAGAAGTGTATAGTTTCAGTTGAGGAAGTGAGTCTGGCAGTTGTTTTTTTTTTTTTTTTATCAACTCATGTTTTCTCAGAGCTTAGTCTGAGGTGGGCGATTAGTGTGCTGCTCAATTAGCGTGGTCTCTAAAATCCTTCAGCTCCACAGCTTTAGGGGCCCAAACCCAGGCCTAAAGCTCGCTGTCTGAAATACCTACAGTGTGATACACTGGACTCCCTGAATAGTACAAACAGGCCTAACCAAAAGGTTGGTGGGTCCCTCTTACTTCACAAAGAAGCACCTGAAAAGAAAGGTCTCATGATCTACTGGTAAAATCAGGCATTTAAAATTCCCACAAGTACCCATCTATACACAAGTTTGTTCTCAGTGCTTCTAGGGCAGCTAACAACAGGTGTTGCACCATCACCTGTCTATCTACTCCTAGTATATTGCATGTAATTCTACAGCTGGACTTTTCAAGTATTAGCCTTACAGGAATATTAGCATTGTACATTTCAGCCAGGTAACTTATAGTGAGAAGATGGCAGCAAGCTTTCAGATGAAGACCAGAAAGAAAGGCCAACATTTAGCCAGTGAAACTTTAATGTATCATTTAAAAAGTGTTTGATATAGTGCTGAAAGACAAGCCACCCTAGGTTTTAAGACACTACACCATAGCCCCAACAATAGAATCAAACATTATCGTCATAAAGATGAAGATGGAAGGGGCAACATCTTCATCTGTTCCATATAAGAATGCCAGGACTCAGAGCCAGCTCAACTGCAAATAAAAACTACTAGTGCTATGCTTTATAGTTAGCCTCTTAAAGATGCTTTACCCTTCAGCTTTATAGCAGTCAAAACTCTGTTATTTTACAAGTGAAGAAATGGAAGGTTACAAATGATAAGTAACCTGTCTTGAATTCAGATCTAAACTTTGCAGACCAATATTCTCTCCATATGGACTTGAGTCAAATTCATAAATGATAAGAATTAGAAGGACACCCAAGGCCTACCATAGATATAAATCAAAGTGGTGTGCTGCTATTGTTTTTAAAAATCACAAAATTACTACTTGAGTTGAAATTTAAAAATTTTACTCTAGTCGTCTGTTGGCAAATTCCTGAGTAAATCCAATGAATGTGGATTTTGAAAATTCTGTTTCATTTTAGTTTCCCTATTTGCTGATGCCCTCAGAGGTTGCTTGGCCAGCCTAAAGAGTAATCTGGCATCAACTGCCCCATATGGCTGCTTTAGAGGAGGCTATCTTACTATGCCATTTGTAAGACAAATGATCTCCAGGCACATGTGCTCTAACTGGTATATTAGGTTGTTCTGCCCAAGGAGTCAACTGGAGCTCCATTTGGTGTGCTTATTTTGATGTTCTCACAGGTCCCTATGGGCTTAGAGAGATTAAACCCGTGTGATAGCCAGATTGTTGGTATTTAATGCTCCATTACTCATACTCCTACAGGGGCCCAGAGGCCAAGTTGGCAGAATAGTTTCCAACAATCATGTGATGCAGACACGAGTCTACCCTTGATCCTCTGCAGTGCTGATATGTCACAGATAGGAAATATGCTTCCCAGAGACCATGATGTGGAAAAGGACATACATTAAAGCTAGCTTAATATTCTGTTTAATCATTAAAAGATCAAAGACCAAACAATTTTCACATGCATTGAGATACCTGGTCACTTTTTAAACGAAATCCTGAGTTTAAATGCTTTTGCTTTCAAGGACATATTGGAAGACACTCTCCATGGGTCTCTTTCATTTCTGCATGTCTTAGGAACAGAAACATTGTTTGTATTTTTTCTAGTTTATCTTTTCAAGGATGTCTGTTTAACCAACAACCGTGGAAGAGTGTCTCTCTTCAATGGAAAGAATAGATTTGTTTATGATGCAGTATAATAATAATGCCTCCCTTGGACAACATAAGGAATGACAAAGTAATAATAATTTATAAATTATCAAGGGTTGTGAGGAGCCAATGCCAAGAGCTTAAATAGAAAGCAAATATTTTGAGCAATGGACTTAGGAATGTGCTTGACTCACCATGGACTTGAGTATGGATTTTGATAAGAGTTACATAAACCCCCAATAAAATGATTTAAAAATTAATAATAATAATGCCTCCCTCCAGAATAATGGACCAGCATGAGTACTGTCAATTATAAAAAAATGATTTTTCCCAAACACTGTATGCAGAGCAAACAATTCAAGAGGCTGGATGGATTCTATGAAAGATCGCTGGCAGCAGGATGAAAGAAAGTTTCATTAACAACTTTTCAACATACTTATGATACAACTTTGCTTGCTAAGATTAAAGAGGATGAGAATACTTACTAGTAAATGTCAAAGACTAAAGTCTTCAGTATAGAGGATTCATCATTATCAAATGAAAAAAAACATCATTCTCATGACTAGGTCAATAGACAAAATTATGGCTAACCAGGAAATGTTTAAAGTTGTCAAGTATTTTGTTTGATTTGGCTCCCCGGTCCACACACATGGAAGCAACTGGCAAAAAAAAATTCAATAATGTATTGCTTGAACAAGCTTGGTACAAAAGACGTCTTTAAAAGTCTTAAACAGCATATAAGGTATGCCACTTAGAAAAACAAAGTGCACCTGACCCAAGCTATGGTCTTTTCAATTGCCTCATCTGTAAGTGAAAGCGGGACAATCGTTCGAGAAGACCAGAGAGGACTGGACACATCTGTTTTGTGGTGCTGGTGAAGAATGCTCCATGTACTGGGTACTAGGCCAAAATCACACTCCAAGCTCACAGCCAGTGAGTCCACGCTAACTCACAGCGACCCCTGTGGGTTTGGGAAGACTGTTTATGGAAGCTGAAAACAGTCTTTCTTCAGCGGAGCTACTGGTGGTTTCAAACTGCTGACCGCGCGCGCGCACACACACACACACACACACACACACACACACACCACCCCCTGTGTAACCACTGCATCATCACTAAGTCTGTGTATAGCACTTGGAAAACAGACGCTGTTGAGGAGGAAGGACCGCCCCCATGCTCAGACTTATCTGCACGTACTTTGGTGTGTTTTCAGGAGGTGTATGCCCATGGAGAAGAAGCATCTTCATGACAGGTAAACTTGAGTGTTAACGAAAAAGAGGTAGACCCCAGCAAGATGTACGGACACGGCGGCTGCAAAGACCGACTGAAACACAGCAGTTGTGAGGATGGCGGGGGAGCAGGCCGTGTTTATTTTGCTCTGGACGTAAAGGGCAAGACAGGCCCTTAACAATCAAAATAACAATAACAAGCTTAGGGTTCCCATGCCACTGGACATATATATGTCACTTAGCCTACTCCATATTGTCCCATGAAACTTGAAATTCAGGAATCAGTACAAAAATTGCGAGACTCTGCCTCTTGCTATGAGTCATCGGTTGTCATTGTCTCTGACCCAGAAGTCTCTGTTCTTTCACCGGTATGCCCGAAACTATGGTGCACTTCTTTTGAGACAATTGTCTACAGTCCTTGCCATTCTGTAAGAGGAAAATGTTATGTCATAATTTTTCATTTGATGACTATATTCCCACTAATTACAAATGTTGTCAATTTTGCTTGTGCTACTAATAAAAACAGAACTCAATAAAGCCACATTAATATACTTTTTTTTTTTTTGCATCACTGCTCTCCGGTGGTGGGAGTAAGAGGCCCAGCCCCACTGCTGGAATTGAACCTCCGCCCCAGGGGGCCACAGTCCCGCGCACAACCACTACGCCACCAGGGCTCAGCCAACATTAATATACTTTTAAATGCTCTTTAATTCCTAATTGACTATTGCCATGACAATAGTCCCTGAACTTCAAAGCAAAGACAATAATGGACATTTTCCCCCAAAATGATGTAGCAAATCAATGTCCTTTTAAATGCATATCAGAAAATTCATTATAATTTTATTTCCTGGACTTTTTATCTTCAAAATGATGTGGTATATTGACTTAAATGGTTATAACAATAAACAGCAATAATAAGCATCTCTTCAGGGTTCAGATAAACTTTAAAACCTCAAAAAAGATTTTGTGGGATCAGATCATAGTACGATCATATAGTGAAGAAAATTTAAAACCACATCCATTCCCAAAATCTACCCAACATCAGAATCCCCTTGATAAATCTCCTCAATAGTAATTAATCTCTCATTCACACCAGAATGAGAAAGCCACTCTCTAGAGGCATCTGTTCATTATTTATTCTGAAGTATATCTCATATTTAAAGAATATTTTTCTTTTCATTTTTGACCTGATTCTGCTTGCAGTGAAACTGAGTTTTTAGCCTGGGTTCTAATACCAGTGTGGATACTTATCAGCTTGGTGATCTGGAAAATCTTATAACAGTCTATCAGTCCAGTTTCTTCACAATGGTCAATTCATTTTCTAATATAAAAGTAATGTGAGAAAATGTTAAGGAACTATTAGAGGCTACAACTCTTTTGCCTTTTACTATGGCATACTTGCAGGGGACCATCTGGCCATTTCCCTGTGATGCTTTGAGGGAGATCAGGTTATCAGGCTATGTTTCATCTTCTCAGTTCTCACTCATAGCCACTCTATGGACAACAGAATAAAACACTGTATGGTTTCTATAAGCCCTTTTACCTTGGATTCCATTGCTGCAGCCACCATGTCAATCAATACATCCTTTTGTCAGCCTTACTTTTTTTCACTGAGCCCCTTTCTTAGAACTGATCTCTCCTGAAAGCATGTCTGAAGTTCATGAGACAATGCTTCTCTGAAGTCTCTATTTAGGGGACATTCTGCTTGCATTTGTTCCACGACATGTCTGTTTGTTGTTCCAGCACTTTCAATATTCTTCCTCAGCACCACAAATTAGATGCACCAATCCTTCTTCAGTCTTCATCATTCATCGTCCAACTTTCACATGCATATAAGGCATTAAGTTAAATTTAAAATACCGGGGGTTGAGTCAGTCACACCTGCTCCTAAAAGTGATGACCTTGCTCTTCAACACATTAAAGAGGTCTTGTTCAGCAGGTTTGTCTAACACGATACCTCATTTGATGCCTGCTTCTACGGGGATTGATAGCATATCCAAAAAAGAATGAACTTGATAGAGGCATAGTTGACCTTCTCTTGACCACATTCATCCAGGTTGACAATGAAATATGTTTGGCTTTAATAATTTATTGTGGCTATTCAGATGTCTCTTCTTAAAGGCACTATGAGGTTTGGACTTGGAAATGCAAGTTATTTTGTATTTGGATAACTAGGATTTCATACATGTTATCAAGTTGATATGAAAAGCTCCCATCTGTAAATAGCTTTGTCAAATTTAGCTACCATTCTTTCACAACTTTAACATAGCATTTAAAGTTTCCAATACTGAAAAAAAAAAGAGAAAAATCACATAATTTTAGAAGTCATATTTGTTTTTCCTGGGGGTAAAAATGAAACTCTGTAGCTTAGATATTAGAATCTAAACAGTTCTTTTAACTTGACTAAAATTTCTTTCTTTTAAATATGAAAGTAAATGTTCCAGTATTGTACTCTGAATCTCTTATATTGAAACTACTTTTTCAAAGCATACTTTCAGTAATAATCATTCAGTTCTAAAACACATAGAGATCCTATCACTCTAATATAGACATTGTGAAATAAGCAAAAGAATTTAAACCCTTAGTGGTCATGAGCTGGGTTGCTAACTACACAGTCAGCAGTTTGAAACCACTAGCTGCTCCACAGGAGAGAGATAGGACTTTCTACTCCAGTTAAGACATAGAGTCCAAAACTCACAGGGGCAGTTCTTCTCTGTCCTGGAGGGTCATTTTGAGTCCTAAGAGACTCATGACAGTGGAATTGTATTTTGGGTTTAGGTGTTCATTTATTACCAATAGTTAATTATAGTTTATTTAAATCCAAATTTCAAATTGTCTGATAATTTCGAATAGTTGTGGAAATGATCGCAGGAGCTCTGATTGCACGATCATTTTTGTTCTTCAGTAAGATGACTGATAAAGAGATGATATCAGGAATAGCAGGTTTTATTATCATTTGCTGTTGCCTGCTTTTGTTTTCATTAGTAGTATTGTTGCTAATCCATGGTTTTTTTTACAGAGATGCTATAAGGCTTATGTGTGTTCTATAATCCTTCTGCTTCCCTGCGATGTCTGGAACTATGTTGAAAACTAGTGAGCAAATGAGACTATGGAACTCTGGCATCACATACTTTACACATGATCATCTAGCACATTGACAAGGGGATGAGTGCCAATCCTTGGATTGAAAATTAATGTAGCTCCTTTTATTCTTCATCAGTTAACCCATATATAAACAGACATGGCAATGTTTTCTCTTTGCAATCCCAGTGGGTCATTCTTCTGAACTTCAGGCGTGCTCTAATGATTTCCATGGAGCTGAATCACATAGCTTCATAATTCTGATATAGAATTTAGAAGTCTGTTCTCTATATGTAGGTTAAAATAATAACTGGTCAAGGGTTACATCATTTTTTCAGATAGAGGGAACCTAAACTGGAGCGTCCTCTAAAGTAGCAAGAGGTGCTTGCTGTATTAGAACTATTGGTGTGATTCACTGGTAGAATCCTTGAGGTTTTTATGGAGCCATGCCCCTTTATGCAGCCACCCCCTGCCTCACAGAGGAGTCTTGGGGATATGTTGCTGAACAGATGCCAGCAAAGCTTCCAGCCAAGGTGGACTGAGAGGCAGTGTATTGTTCCACATCAGCAGGTAGTGACAGCAAACTTGTCCTATACCTGCAGAGTCAGTGAAGGCATACACACACACACCATTGTGTTTTACCAAAAGACACACACAGTTGATACATTTCCAGCTAAAAATATGCCCCTTAGGGCTCTAATTGATTTATGTGGGCTATCTACAATGGCAAAATGGACTGCAGATAAATAGGCACTCTCTTTTTCTATCCAGGGAATGCACTTGTTACAGCTGGTGACATAATATTGTAGCATGAGAAGCTAGGAAATAGATGATTGTGGGACCGTCTCATGGAGTGGGATTTGTCCCAGAAACCCTGACTTTTTTAAAGTACCCCACTGAGCAGCAATTTATAACAGACATTAATTCAGTAGTAGCTGAGCAAAAGCGAACAAGATTTCCCAGGGTGCTGAAGTTGCAGATTGTCTCTCAAAGGACTGCATCAATTATTGTCACTTTTCTTTTTTCAGCATTGAACCATGATTAATTGGAGAGATCCAAATTTCTGCATGTCTTATGTCACACATGTCTTTGTCCTCCCATCTGTTTTGTTCAAAGGCTTGACCAACAAGTTCCACTTCCTGTGCCTTGTCAACACTGGAGTAAATGGCTCACTATGCAAGAGAGACGCTGAACATCGAAAATAATGACACCTAGAAAATGGCAACACAATGACAAAGGCAAACATGCACATGGGAATTACGTTCCATTCTCTTGAGTAATATATAAAATATAGAAACTAGTTCTAGTCTAGTTAGAGGTAGTTCTGCGTTACATGGGTCTATTGAGTCCCATACTCACTGGAATGAAAGCATATAGGCTGCTCTACCTCTAATAAAAACTGATAACTGGCCAAATAATGTAAAAACCCTAGTGGAAAAAAAATTATGAGACATGGTGGAGGCAAATAGGAACTTGGTCGCTGATATCAAGCCTCAAAGCAGAAAAGAGTCATTTTATTTTATCTTTTAGAAACAAAACAATCCTACATTATTCAGCAGAAACTGGCTAGAGAATCATTGTTCATCTCTGGCTTTTTGAGATTTCTAATCACTTAATACTCTTAACCAACTTCCATCAAGCATTTTCACAAACAAAATCCTTTCTAAATCACCTAAATCCTTTTTGGGGGAAATGGGTGGCTTATTTTAAAAATACATAAAGATGTGCTTTGAAGCTATATATCAATTGCAGAAATCTCTGTTCAGAACTTGTTTTTGAACTTTCTCCTTATTCTTCCCAAAATCACACCTGTTCAAGCGTTCCTGGTGAGTAATTTAATATTTGGGGGAGACTTTGGGTTTGCCAGTTATTTGTGGTATTTTCAGAGGTAGTGGCACATGCACAGGATAACAAAAATATGGCAAAAATCTCTACTGGGCAGAGCTTTCACAGGCATTTTTCCTGAAGGTGAGGATGCAATCACTCGCTCTGAGTTAATGCACGCAGTGGCATCGCTTGGGAAGGTTATCTCTAGTGACAGTGATTTTTTTTTTCCTAAGAAGTTTTGCTCAAACTTTATTTTTGGACAGTGTCAATTTAAAGAATAGCCTGCAGCTGTGGAATTGTGTTTCCTGCTTGGGAAAAAATGCCACAGAAACTGTTGTGGTATTGAGCAAAGCTTGCAACGACAGCACTATGGGAAAAAGTCAGGTGTAAGAGTGGTTTTCTCATTTCAAAAATTGTGAAATGTTACTTGATTACAAGTTTCATTCTGAATGTCTGTCAACTTCCTTAATGGATGAAAATGTTGATAAAAACAACAGATGGGCATTGGACCTCCACTCAAGTATCTCCTCAGTTCAAGAACACTTTGTTCTATTAAATTGGCATTCCAAGATGCTCACCTTTCCGACTTGATCACTGAAGACAAATGTGTGCATAAGCAAAGGTGGTGAAGAAGCTGATGGTGCCCAGCTATCAAGAGATGGAGTTTCTGGGGTCTTAAAGGCTTGAAAGTAAACAAGCAACCATCTAGCTCAGAAGCAACAAAGCCGACATGGAGGAAGCACACTAGCTTGTGGAATCATGAGGTGTCAAAGGGATGAGACAGCAGGCTTCAAGAACTAAAGCATAACATTGCATGCTCACTTTCCTGATATGATCGCTGAGGACAAATGTGTGCATAAGCAAATGTGGTGAAGAAAGCTGATGGTGACCGGCTACCAAAGGATACTTGAGTAAACAAGCGGCCATTCAGCTCAGAAGCAATAAAGCCCACACGGAAGAAGCACACCGGCCTGTGTGATCATGAGGTGGTGAAGGGATCCGGTGTCAAGCATCGTTGAGCTAAAATTATATTATTATCAGTGAGGGGGAGTAGAGATTGGGGACCCAAAGCCCATCAATAGGTGTGGTGACATCCTGTTGCAGAGGGGTTTCAAGTTGGAGATGAGCCAGTTAAGATACAGGGTAGGAGCTATGAAATATGCAACCTTCCTCTAGTTCCCATGCTGCCTCCCACCCACTATCATGACCCCAATTCTACCACATAAATCCAGCTAGACCAGGAGATGTACAGTGAAGTTGGAAACATGGGAAACTTAGGATAGATGATCCATCAAGACTAGTAATAGGAGTGGTAAT
>PVJH01036379.1:0-18802 GCA_004026705.1 Nesogale talazaci | reverse complement strand
GTTATTCATTTTTTCCCCTGTTGTGGGCTTGCAGAATTCTGTAGATTTTGGAAATAAGACCTTTGTCTGATATGTCATCAGCAAATATTTTTTCCCAGTCTGTCAGGCTCTTTTTATTACTCTCTTGATAAAATCTTTTGATGTATACAAGTGTTTTACTTCTAGTATGTTCCACTTGTCTATTTTATCTTCCTCTGAGTGTGCATCCTTCCTTATTTCAGATAGCCCATGTATTCCCTGTCCTAAGGTTCTTAACTTTGTCCCAATTTTCTCATTGATGATCCTGATAGTTTGGGGTTTTACTTTGAAGTCTGCTGTGATGCACTTGAATTTGTTCTTTTGTATTGAGTGAGACAAGGGGCTTACCTCATTTTTGTGCAGGTTAATAAGCAGTGTTTCCAGCACTATTTGTAAAAAGAGGCACCCATATCCTATTTGACAGTTTGGGGACCCTTATCAAATATCAGTTGTCTGTATTCTGCTGATATTTCTGGATTTTCTGTCCTTATCAACTGGTCTGAGAACTTATCATTATACCTGTACTGTGCTGTTTTGACAACTGTGACTATATGATAAGTATTAAAGTCAGGTCATGTGAGCATGTCCACTTTATTCTTCTTCTTTAGTTCTTTGCCAATACGGGGTTCTTCCGTTTTCATATGAAGTTGGTAGTCAGTTTTTCCATTTCTTTAAAGAAAGGTGATGGTATTTGTATCAGAATTGTATTAAATTTTTATAGTGCCTTAAGTAGGATTGACATATTTACAATTCTTCCATTTGTGAAGGTCCCTTTTGATTTCTTTTAATAATGTTTCATAGTTTTCCTCAAACCATTTTTTTGATCTGTTAAATATATTCCTAGATATTTCAATTTATGCTTGGCTATTGATCTCTTTTTAATATTCTTATCAGATGCATATAGCAATCCAATTGACTTCTTGTTGATCTTGTTTCCTGACACGCTACATTTTCATCTATTGCTTCCAGCATTCCTTTTGTGCCACCTTTGGGTTTATCAGTAATAAAACTGTGTCATATGCAAATAACAAAAATGCACTACTTCTTTTCCAAGACACATACCTTTGATATCTTTCAGTTGCCTTAAATTATTAGGTAGGAACTCCTGGGGACTAGAAGCATCCTTATCTGGTCCCGTTTTTCACTGGGAATATTTCAGTCTTTTTTCCCATTTATTGTAATGCTGGCAGTTGGCTTTTCATATATAACTTGTATTATGTTGAGGTAATTTCCTTCTAGTCCTATCTTCTTTAGTATTTTAATTAGCAATGAGTGTTGGATGTTGTCAAATGTTTTTTCTGTCTATTGATATTACCAGGTGTTTCTAATCTTTTTTCTTGTCAATGCTGATTGCATTTTGGATGGTGAGCCATACCTGAATCCCTGGTATAAATCCTATTTGGTCATAATGGATTTTTTTTGTGGTAACTGTGTTAGACAGGGTTCTCTAAAACAACAAACCCAGGACACTTATGACTGTAGATGTAGCTATACATGGATATATATATATATATATATATATATATATATATATCACAAAGTAATATAGCAGCTAATTAGCCCAAACAGCAGTACAGAGGGCTCAGTTTAACTCTATTCCATGGAAGTTAATATACTGGATGTCCTTCAACTCACAAGGACTGCTGGGCACAAGGTCAAGGAAGCAGACAGCTGAATCTTCTGTAGGACAATACAGGCAGTCCGGCCCCAGGCAGAAAAGAACAGGGTGGGTCACTAACCGTCAGCAAGACACCAAGGTATGACAGTTTCAAGATCAAGTGATGTATACACCAGCAGCATGATGAAGCTGGTCTGGAAGAAACCTCAAACTCTAGCTACGTGATCCACAGGTTGGCAGTTCAACAGGTAGTGTAGCTCATGAGTTGAGGCAGAGAACTAGCAACTGGTCTGATCACCAGAGAATGAGAGAGAGAGACAGAGAGAGAGAGAAAGAGAGAGAGAGAGAGAGAGAGAGAGAGAGATTGTGAAGCCATTTACCTCTTTGCCCTCCAATCAAAGTGTGACCTTAATAATCCCACATGTTCTAATTGGTCAGCTTGGCACAATATACCTACCTATCACTTTAACCTTTTGTATTCTACTGGCCAATTTTTTGTTAAGGATTTTTGCATTGATGTTCATTAAAGATATCAGTCTGTTCTCTTATTTTAGTGGGATTCTTGTTTGGTTTTGGTATCAATGTTATACTAGCTTTTTAAGATAAATTTGGAGTTTCCTGTTCTTCTCTATATTCTGGAAGATTTTGTGAAAAATTGAAGTCAGCTTTTTCCTGAATGCTTGATTGATTCTCCTGTGAAGCCGTCAGTGCTGGGACTTTTTTTAGTTGGTAATCCCTTGATAAGCTTTTCTTATTTATTTCTTTTGCTATGGGTCTGTTCATACTCTTGACATCTGTATGAGGTAATATGGAGAGTGTTTGTTTTTCCAGATATTTGTCGATGTTCTCCAAGTTGTCATATTCGTTGGAGAACAGTCCTTTGTAGTACTCAGTCTTTGAATTTCAATAGGTTCCATTTAAATTTCCCCCATTTCAATCCCTCATTCTAGATATCGATGTCAGCGCCTTCCTAACTTTTGTTAGGTTGGCCAGTGTTTTGTCAATTCAGTTCATCCTTTTACTGAATAGATTTTTTTTAATAGTTTTGCTGTTTTTGCATTCATTTATTTCTGTCCTGATTTTTTTTATTTTTATAATTTCATTTATTTTGTTACTAGAAGGATTATTCTGTTACTTCTGTTCCAACTGCAGGAGATTTTGTGATAGTGCATTGATCATAGGTCTCTCTTCCTTTTTCACATGTACATTTATCGCTGTTTGCCTTTGATATATCCCATAGTTTTTTGGTATTTTGTACTCTCATTCTCATTGGTTCCTAGAAATTTACTAATTATATTTCTAATTACATAAGCTCTATGTGAGGAAGTAAGCTATCCATTCTCCAAGTAGTTGACCTCATTTTGTTACCTTTCTTTTGTTGATTTCTAGCGATATGATGCAGATTTCAGAGAAGGAATGATCGTTATAGTTTCGGTCATTGCCAGCAACACTTAGCATTTCCTAGATTGAGCTTGAAGAAATGGAGTCAGGCCAGGACTTACCTCTTCTGCGTACAAAAAGGAGGAGACTGCAACTCCATATTGGCCCAAGGCTTATTGTCATAAGGCTGAGGCCAGACATGCTTCCACCCTGCATCCTTCTTTATCCTCTTCTGACACCAATCATCCTTCTCATGGCACTTTATTTTTCTGTTGGATTAAATAATTTGTTTCAATTGCCACATAGAACTCACAGATAATAAGAATAATAATTATTGGGCTTATTATGGAACCTAACAGGTTACAAAATGGTAACTAGTTCATTGTTCTTGTGTTCACAACACTTCTCATTCATGTGGGCAGCCGTGTTTAATGACTAAGATGCTTGTGTCTACCTCAGACTGTGCTCTATGGGATAGCAAAATCCGTGAGGTGTATGTGTAAATAAATATATACCCAAACCAAACCAAACTCACAGATATTGTCAATTCCGACTCATAGTGATCATAGATGCATTGAGATTTATTTTAAGCGAATAATGTCAAAATTATGGAGGCTGATAAGTCCCAAATCTGTGGGTCAGGCAATGGGCTGCTGGTTCCTATTGTTGTAGGAGCTGGTGAATTCTAAAATCCACAGGTTAGGCAGCAGACTATAGACTTCTCACATAGCAACACCTGTAGGTCAGAGGATGGTGAAAAAGTACAAAATGGAGAGGATGAGTTTTGTTAAATCATTTATTTATGCCATGCCTGTAGGCCACATATTCAAGAAAGTTCTCAAATCAGATCACAAGTGGGTCGTGGCATGCAGTGTCAGTCAGAGCACCAAAAAAAGGCATTGACTCACTAAGTTGAGACCTAACACCAACTATCCTAGAGTCCCTGTTATCTCAGTTTATTTTTTCAGGAAGAGCCCCCCATGTATTTCTTTCAAGTTTCAAAAGCTAGGTGTTTCAGATGCCCATTCCTCTGCCACTCACTAGCAAGCATACGAGATTGCTAATCTGATTTTAAAACAGAAAAAATTCAAAGGGGGAAGGGTCTGCTGTAGCCAGGAAGCAAGTTCAGAGATGTGACGTACCATGACTCACAGGGCTAGAAAATGACGGAAAAGAACACCTACATCTGCCTGACTCCCAAAGTGATATCCTTAACCACCGCGTACAGCCATCTCCCTGTCTTGCTTTTCATTCTCCCTCCTCTCCTCCTTAGCCCTTTCCCTTCCCACAGTCTCTTTTGCCAAATTTCCAATCTGCACACCTAGCTTGCTTTGACTGGTGATTGTACAATCACCCCCTTGCCAGATTAGTGTCAGCAATCAATCTCTATCTCCTGGGTGTGAAAAATAGCCGATTAGAGCGGTAAGTAGGTGTTTAACAACACAGAGGCAGCCAGAGCTTCTGTCAGCAATTTTTGCCCCCCTGGCAGCTGGACATTAGCAAATATGCTGACAGAGGCACCTCTGTTCCAAGGCTGGGTGGAAGGAGCCTCGCCAGTCGTGATTTGTGGAAATATAATGACAGAATGTCAGGGCTAATAGGATCCTTAGACATGGGCCGCTCCAGCTCCATTATTGATTGGTGGGAGAACTGGGACCCAGAGGAAAGAAGGGATTGATTAAGATCATATAGGAAAACGTCATTGGACTCAATATTGAGCCTAGATTTATCCAGTGGTACTTCACAGTTTAATCCTCTTTGCTGCTATCTTGTAAACTCAGGTGACAATTTTACCTAAGACTCATGAACTAATTTTTAAAATTATTTTACCTAAGACTTGGAAATGACATCTAGGAAAGCAACGGCATGTTGTGCTCTATTGTTCCAGCTAGACAGTTATCAGCCACCCACCCCCACTCACCTTCTGAAGTTGATATTAACATAAATTTGCATGGGTTAATTTTATAACTTAGCAGCCCTAGTGGTGTAGTGATTGTGCTTTGGGCTGTAAACCACAAGGTCAGCAGTTCAAAACCACCCATTGCTCCACGAGAGAAAGTAGAGGCTTCCCACTCCTATAAAGATTTACGGACTCAGAGAGCCACAGGGACAGTTCCACCCTGTCCTTCAGGGTTGCTGTGATGCAGAATCAACCTGAAAGTGGGGAGTTGGGGAAAGTCCTGCTAGGATTCCAGTTAAAAGCAAATCCCGATTTCTCGCCAACTCACTCCCCCCTATTCACATTTGCCTTTCTGGACTATTGGGATAATTGCTAGTGCATTGGTAATATCTGAGGGTATGTGAACGTTGAAAGCATAAAGCACACAAAGGCATTTGTTTGGCAAGAAACAAAAAGGTAATCAGTAGGTGACAGTGTGAGGATGTTTCAATTCAGCATGACTAGGTGAGGTGAGCTGCTTGCCTTTCTAAAACTTTATAAGAAAACGCTTCAGAAAGATCACGGAAAAAAGTCAATTGAAAGGTAATGGCATTTTTCATGAACTTTTTGAAGTAGCTGTAAATGTAAGTTTGAGTAATTCATAAGCATCGAAACAGCATTTTTTTGATTGACAACATGAGGAATAATAGTGATCAGTAATAGTAGTATTCACAGTGACTGCGATTTACAGAGCATTATTATTACTCGGTTACAAGGAGCCCTGGTGGCTGCTAACCACAAGGACAGTAATTTAAAATCGCCAACTGCTTGTACGCTCTTGGCCCCACAGAGGAGCAGTCACACCCTGTCCTTCTAGGGGTGCTGTGAGTTAAATCCCCCGCTGGCCATGAGTGAGTGTTGCTCTGTGCCAAATGATAGGCCAGGGATAGAGTTCATGCTTCATGTAGAGCTAACACTAATTGGTCAAGAGAGGTTTGCATGTCGCCATGCCCTCCTGGCACAAAGGGTAATGTAGTAGGGTGCTAATGTCAAGATCAGCAATTAGAACTCTCTAGTCACTCCCTGTCCTCCTGTATAGATTGCTCGTCTAGCAAGATCTAGGGAGCGTTTCCACTCAGTTCTCCCAGCTTGCTATGAGACAGAATTGGCTTTGTGGCCTCCGTTGTTGATACTGAAAAAGTTTCTGTACTGACCTGGTTACAGTGGTGTTTCCGGACTTGGAAGAAAAGCTCAGGGCTGAGCCCCAGTCGCGCAGTGGTTGTGTGAGGGACTGCAGCCCACTCAGTTGGTGGTTCAAATCCAGCAGCAGCTCTTCAGGAGCAAGGCTGGGCCTACTACTCCCACCAGAGGGCAGTGATCCTAAAAAAAGAAAAGTTTGTTGATCTACTTCTGAAAGTCAGCCAATGAAGGCCTGTGGATCACATGGTGCAATTTATAATTGATCGTGGGGCTGGGTCAGGACCAGGCAGCGTTTTCTTCTGTTGTGAATGGATCTGTCATGAGTTGGTGGTTAGATCAGTAGCAGTTAATAGCAACATATTTGTGCCATATTTCCCAAGATCATACATGCACCTGTTTTTCTTTTCCTCCTCATGATGTATAACACTTTAAATATTGAATTTTTTATTGCCTGCCTTCCCAAATTAGAAAGATTGCTCCATGGTTAAAGGGTACTTTTCATTCACTGCTCTACCCCCATCATCCTGAATATTGTCTACTATATGGTAGATACTCAACTAATATATTTTAATTAAAAGAAATGGTGAAGTAGATATACTTGTGTTTTCTGCATAGAGCAATTCAGGCTTAGAGAGGTTGATTTATTCATGTAATGCTACAATTATCTTTGACGAGGTGTAAAAGAGAATCAACTAAGATTGGTTTTCAGATTTCCCCAAACTTGGAGATTCTTTCTCCTGGGGCTTCTGGACTGATCCAGGGGGCTGCAAAAGCAGATGCCCACACTGTATCCTAGAAGAGGGACTATGATAGCAAAGTTGTTAATTGGGGGGAACGGAATGATTTTTTTCTTTCTTTTTTTTTTCGGACCAGGTGGTGATAAGAAAATAAGTTTGGGAAATTGTGGAATAAAGAGGATTGCATTCTCCCTGCCCCCCCCCCACCTTAAGTGGGAATTCTGGCCATAGTGTTAATACTGATTGACTCAATTGCAACCTAGTGTTTCATAACATATATCACAAGTGAGTAGAATTATACAATGGGGATTTATTTTTTTATTTTTCTAACCCTAACCCTCGCCCTCGCCCTAGCCTTAGCCCTAATCCGAACACTAACCCTAACACAATGGAGGTTTATTCGGAGACTAAAAGTTCAAGTACAAATCTTGGTCTCTTTTCTGGTTTCTGTTGTTTACTTGTAGGTGATTACTTGTAGGTGATTACAATGCAGTGAGTTGTTTGTGGCTGTGTCTTCTCATTTGGTGTCGTGCCCCATCGGCAAATGAAAACTTCGAAAGGTGTACTCCCACAAACTTTACACAATCCGTGCCAGCATGGTTGACCCCGCTTCGAAAAGAGAGCTCTCCCTCTGTCATATTTTGAGTGCTTTCTGGCCCAAGAGGCTCGCCTTCTGGCACTGTCTCTGACCATGCTCTGCTTCTGTTCATTTGGTTTTCAGTCACTGATGGTGTTTCGAGAGTATCCATAAAGTCTCTGCTGCCGGATTCTTCCAATGTGGACAGCCTGTACCTTAGTCATAGTCTGCTCTTAGTCTGGAAGCTCTACTGAAGTCTGTTCTACTGAAGGTGACCCTGCTTATAGTTGAAAAACCAAGGACAACCTTCCAGCATCACAACACACAAAGTGCCACCAAAACGCAGGCTGATGACCAGTGACATCAGGAAGGTGTACTTCAGGGTTGCATCCTCCTATATGCTATATGCTGAGAAAATAATCATTTGAGCTATATTCTGAGAAAATAATCAGAGGAGAAGGTTATGTGAAGAAGAATGTGGTATCAAGAATGAGGGAAAGCTTTGTTAGCAGCTTGCAGGGTGCAAATGATACAGTCCTGCTTGCTGAAAGTGAAGAGGGCTTGAAACACTTGGTGATGAAGATAAAGGACTTTAGTCTTCAGTGTGGATTATAACTCTATGCTAATAAAAGCAAAAAGAACCATGACAAAGGAATATGAGGTTGAAGTTGTCAATGGTTTCATCTTGTTTGGATACACAATCTATGTTCCTGAAAGGAACAGTCACGAGATTGAAGACACATTGCATAGGTAAATCTGTTGCACAAGTCCTCTTTAAAATGTTGAAAAGTAAGAATGTTACTTTAAGCTACTCCTGATCTAAGCCATGGTAATTTCAATAGTCTCATGTGTATATGAAAATTGAACATTGAATATGTAAAAGTAAAGAAGAATCAATTCATTTGAACTATGATGTTAGTGAATAATATTGAAAGTACCATGGACTGCTAAAAAGACAAACCAATCTGTCTTGGAAGAAATTCAGCCAGAGGCAAGTATAGTGAAGACTTCTAACATGTTTTGGACAAGTTATCAAGAGAGGCCAGTACCTGGAGAAGGACATCATGCTTAGCAAAGTGGAATGGTAGTGAAAAGGAGGAAATTCCTCCTTGTGAAAGATTTACAGTGTCTGTCAACACTGTGCTCAAGCACAAGAATATTTGTGAGCATAGTACAGAATCAGGCAGTGTTTTGTTCTAGAGTATGTGTAGGGTCATTATGAGTGGGACCAACTTGACATCACTTTACAACAACAACCTCTTGTTATAGCCTTTGTAACTCCCTCCAAACAGACATCATTTTCCCCATGGTTCTGGTTAAGAAGGTGGGAGAATATACTGATTGGGTTATATAAGTCAGTGATTGCTAGAGAATGATTACTAACAGGATTATTTGAGACTGCCTTATGGTGGGTGTAAGATCAGCCATCTTGTAAGCAGGGCAGTAGAATTTCATTACCAGAAAGAGAGAAGAGGCAGGTATAAACTATACCCCTTGGACCTCAAGATCCCCATGCATTGACAGCTTTGACATCAGGGGAGCAGCAGCAGAACCAGATGCTGTAGCATAAGAGAGAACAGAGGACTTTCAGCCCATGGAGCAAGTAAAGACGAATGCTTTGGGGCAGGAATCTGATTTGTGAAGAGGGGTGCCTCTGAGCATTTAATTGGGGGAGTTGTTGAACAAGAAGCTGGAATAGAGATACTTTTGTTGAAGATTATAATGTAGTGGTATGTCCTTTGGGCATTTATTGGCAGCGCTAAAAGAACTTTCTTTTATAACACTGTCCAAGCAGGGCAGTGACCAGGACAAGAGCCTCAGGGACAAATAAAGGCCTGTCTGCAGAAATAGCAGAGAAGAAGATTTCCTGAAGGCACTATTTCATAATGAACATTTCTCATATGAATTGTATACCTGAATTGTAACCTATTAACTTCCCTAATAAGCCACATAATCTTGAGAAACATTGTCTGTGAGCTCTGTGCAGCCACTGCAATGAATTGCAAAACCCAGTAGAAAAGTAGAAACTTCTGTGGAAGGGTCAGATGGCACATAATTAGGTCAAAATGGTTGGAAGATTGTTTGATCTCTATGTTGTTGGTAATTAGCTTCAGAAGATAGGAACAGTTTGCTGCCTTTCCTTTTGCTTTGTATTTGGATGGTCACATGGCTAACCTCAACTACTTGCTCCAGGCCACAAGTCTACATGCAAGAGAATAGGAGAATCTCTGACCATGTTTCTTTAATAGGAAATATATAAATCTTTCTAGAAGCCTGTGTTAGTCCGGGTAGACTAGAGACACAAATTCATAAATATGCACATGTTTATAAAGGAGAGGTTTGTAAACAAGAGGAATAGAACATTGAGAAAGCATCCCAACCCAGTCCAATTCAAGGTCATAAGTTTGATATTATCCCATATGCCTGATACCAATCCATGAGTCTTCTTCAGACTCATGAAGCACATATAATGATGCCAGGACAGTGCACAGGCTAGTGGGTGCAGTATCTTCTGTATACAAAACTTGCAGGATTTTCCATCTGGCTTTTCTGGCTTCAGAGGTCTGGTTCCATCAGGGTAAGCCCATGTGGCATCTCCTCCGGGATATCTCACAGGGACCCCACCTTGTGTCTTGCCAGTAGAGTGGCTCCAAGTGAATGAGTCATAAGTCTCTCACCTCCGATGGGAAATACAGCCATATTTCCCAGAATTCTCAGGAGAAAGCCATATCCACACAGAGGACTCATTGGCTATCTTCAGATTGACAGGCTAGACTCCACGCCTACACACTGAATTCTGAAATTGACACCAATGTACATGACTGTCACAAAATTCTTGTCTGAACTTTTGCTTATTGACCAGTTATGTCATATGACAACCACTAGCTTCAAGGAAGATTATGGAAATGAATATTTAGCTTTGTCTGACATGATATACTAGTCGGGGGAGAAAGGACTTCAATAAGTGCCTGTTAGCTAACAAGTGTGTCTGTTGGACTCACCCGAACAGGATTGGAACACAGGTTTGCTTGCCTCCAAAATTTAGGCTTCTTACATACAAGGGTTAGTTATCCCCACTTCTGGTCTTATTTCAAGAAGAAAAAGATCAAGTTGATATGTTTTGGTCTATGCTGAGTTTTACTTTATCTCCAAAACACAGGAATGGCGTAGGTGAAGTCAGTGTTGCATGTTGAGTGATTTTGTGTCTCACTTGGCTGATGACCACTCTTAAAAGCCTTATTCAAAACCAAATCAAAATAATCTCGGTGGAGTAGCAGATTTCCCAGAAGCCCCATGCATAAAATGCTATTGATTTTTTTGGAGTTTGTTTTTAGCTGGCAGTGCGCACACTTATGTGTGCCCCTTTGAGATATCAGATTCAGTTTTAGATGGTGAATGAAGATTGATTTTTGTCTATTGTGATGTGCAAAGCTGAATTGTTGTGGAAGGTCCTGTTTCAGCACTTCATTCAGTATCCTTTCCTTTTTGGCTTCCTTAAGCACTCAGGTTAGTCCAGCCTGTATGTTCTCTGCTTTTTGCTAGAAGCAATTCCTCTCATACATTTAGAAGCAGGAATCTGAGTGCTGATCCTGTATTTTGAACTAATCATAGGTGATACCTGGTAAAATTTGAATATCCTTATCTCTCCAGCTCTGCTTCCTCATCTGTGAAATGCATGAGTTAGATACAAAGAGCTATAGCTAGCATCTGCCCAGTCCTGATGTTTACATGTTTACAAGTGTATAAGAACAAAGCGGATTTTTACTATTGGGTCATAAAAACACACAAGTCTTCCCCAGCATGTACAAAAATGATTATAAAAAGAAGAAATAGAAAATATTAGCTATATTTACTTTTTTACACATAGGATTCACATAGAATTTGGTTATACATAGAATTATAATACATTAGATCCAACTCTGTAGCATCTAAAAATATAAATAAACAGCTAGGATAATAATCATTGTTGGTGATTGCTACTTTTAGTCCATGGCAACCCAAGTATAATAGAATGAAATGCTGTCCCATCTTGTGACATTTTCATAATAATTGCTCTTATACTCTGCCAGAGAAAGTTGGGCTTTCCATGTCCATAAAAAGTTAGAGTCTCAGAAACCCAGAGGGTAGTTCTACATGAGTTGTTTTGAGTCAGTATTAATTCAACAGCATTGGGTTTAGTTTGGTTGTTGGTATCAAGTACATCATTGCATCCCTCTGCAGTATGAGGACCTCCCACCTAGGGAACTCCTATATCAGTGCTCTATTACACAATAGGATGCTGCTATCTAGAGAATTTTCACTGACTGATGTTTAGAAATAGATTACCAAAAGCTTTTTCTTAATTATCTTAGTCTGGAAGCTCAATGGAAGTCTGTCTATCATGGATGACCCTTCTTACATTTAAAATACCAATAGCATACCTTCCAGCATCATAGCAAGATGCAAACCCTCACAATAGGGAAAACTGACAAGCAGTGGTGGATAGAAAATTGTTACTTCTGTCCTTGTGTGAAATGGTGCCTTGTGTGAAGGCACTTGATTTCGAATAGAGAAGTTGACTGGTCAAACTTCCCCATAGGACCAACAGGAGAAAGATCTGGCAATTTGTGGTCATGAAATTTACAGACTGGGAAACACTATGGAGAAGTTCATGTGGTGCTACTTTTAATAAAAAAATCAACGTGAGAATACCTGTCAACAAAAATTTCTATAGTTATTAAGTTCTAGACCACTCCTCCTCTTCCCAGAAGTTATTGCCAAAGGTTGGCTTTGAGGAGTACAAGTCAGTGTATTGTTCGCCTCAGAAAAACATGCCACTAAGTGATACAGAAAATGATTGGATTTAGGAATAGGACAGTCTGATTCTGGATCTTAGCTTTGTCACATAATAGCTCTGTGACTTGGGTCACATTATTTATCTCCATGGTCCTCAAGTTCCTTTTTTGCAATATCATTACTAACCATTTTGGAATCACATGATTGGAATGTGATGAGGTTAAAATAAACACACTGCATAGCACATGGTAAGAATTCAATAAGTTATTTTTTATCCTCTTTCTTGCTGATGTATCTAGAATCATACGAAGGATTGGGAAATTTCTGTGTTTAGATGTAAATTTTCCTCTCTGGAGTTTTTTGGCTAAACTGGACATAGTTCTCTGGGGTATTAGCCATCTGAAGTTTTCTTGTTTCATCTGGAGTGGGATGAGGGTATCTTAAGCAGTCCTGACCCCCAGACTTGATTCTGTTCCCATTCTCTTGCCCACAATGATGCAGAGTTGATTTCAGCCCATAGCAACCCAATAGGACACAATAGCATTGCCTTATAGATCTAGCAGATAGGGGATGCATTGTTGTATTCATAGGTCAGGATCTTGGACGCTGTTGCAATAGCCTCCAATAATTGCTACCCATGTGTCTCCTCTTATGTTCCCGTCCCTTCTTTTCCTTCTCAGAGGCAAGTATCACTCATGCTTCAATATTCTTTCGAGAGCTTGTCTACAAATTCTCCTTTCACAATAATGATTGCTGCTGTTGTATACTATCCAGTCAATTGTGATGCTCAGTGAGCAATTTTATAGGTAATAGGACAATACATTACCTAACTTTTCACCGTCCTCACAATGATTGCTATGTTTGAATCCACTGTTGCAGCCATTGCTATGAATCTATTTTGTTGGGAATCTTGCTCTTTTTGCTGTTCAAAGTATGCAAGAAAAAGTCTTAATTTTTTTAAAAAAACATTCTGGTCACACTTCTTCCAAGATAGATCTGTTCATTTGTCTACAACTTATGGTATTCTTAATATTTTTGATATTACCATAATTTAAATGCATAAATTTCTTATTATGTCTTTCTTATTCATTGTTCAATTGTCTCTGATGCATCTTGCATTTTTGTTTAGTATGCTGTTGATAAATTAAATCAGATGGTATCTGATCTTTATTAGTATTTAAAGGGTGAATTCATTTTTGTACTTTATTGTTCAAAAACAGCATTTCAATAAAACTTTATTAAGATAAGTATAAATTCACTTGTAGTTGAAAGAAATAACATGGACAGATCCCACCTACTATTTTCCTAGTCTGTAAGTCTGGGTACATTAGAAATGCAAATCCATGGAAACTCATATATGTAAGAGTTTTATATAAAAAGTAAAAGCACATCAAGGAAACATCCCAACTCAGTGCTGTCTAAGCCCACCAGTGCAACATTAGCCCAAATATCTGACACCAACCTACAAAGTCTATCTCATCTCACAAAGCACACAAATGAGGCTGATTGCAGGAGGAAACCTGAATCAGTGAATGTGTAAACATCTCAGTGCTGGCAGGGGTCTCGACATGACTGCTCCAGCACCCAGGAATGCATCAAGGTAGGTCCATGTAGTTTCTCCTCGGAGATGTCTTGTAGGAATGAGCCTTGCTAGCTGAAGCAGGGAACTGACTGAAGCAGCTGCACCCTGGTTCAACCATCAGAAAGCAAGAGACCCAAGAACTAGAGAGGCTCAGCTAACCAAGCCATTTATCTCTCCACTGTTCAATTAACCCCACATATATGTATTGGCCAGGTTAGCACAATTCATCTTAACTACTCACCTAGTTTTGCCCATTGGTAGCATTTTACAAAACTATATCATGGTGTGATAATCAGGACATTTTCATTAATACAATATAGTAATCATATTCAAATTTCTTGTTTGTGTGTGGAGAAACCTGTGTGCACTCTGTATATTTCATCATGTGTGTATGTTCAAGTGTCCACCATTGCAATCAAGATATTAAACATCTTGTGGCAAAAAAGTCTCTATGTTGCCTTTTTATAACCATACACAACTTGCTCCTTTTCCTTCCTGTCCCAGCCCACCAACACTTATTCATACTTCTAAATGTTTGTCATGTAAAAATGTTTTATAAACAAAATTGAATTGGATGTTATGTTTTTGTTTTACCTTGCCTAATTCTCTTTATACCCATAACCCAAGTTCTGTGAATCATTAGTTTTTTAAAAATAGTGTTTATGAGTAAGCAAACTATTGCAGCAAAATAATCAAAACTCTTATCTAAAAAAACCAACCTATGAAGTTTTTCTTTCTCAGCATACTTTCTGTATCTATTTATATACTTCTGAAGGTCCTATTTCCATCTCTAGAAACCTTTCCGGATTTCAGCACTCCATGATTTGTGCCATGTCAGATCAGAAATTTGGGCATTTTCAAGTTTCTTAGATCATGTTCCTTTGCAATGTTCTTTGACTTTGGGGAACCAAGAGAAGTCTGAAGTAGCTAGAGCAGGTCTAGATTGTAAATGGGGTAAGGTTTCCTAGCTGAATTCCTCTAGGACAATCCTTGCTACTCTCAACAAATAAGCAGGTGATTTCTATGAAAAAAAAAATCCTAGTGCAATGTTTTGCATCTTTTCTCATCCATGCAGTTTTCCAATTTCTTAAAACTTCTTTCTTATAAGCCTTTGTGATTGTCGTGTCTTTTGAGAAAATTAATCAAGATCACCCCTTTGAAATCTTTTTTTTAAAAGTCAAAATCTTGAACTGACCTCTCCGCCTTGCATTTAGCTTGATGTAATTATATTGAGTCATTAACTGCAATGTCATCTGTTTGAAACCACCAGCCACTCTGTAGGAGAGAGGCAGGACTTTCTACTGTAAACGGCTGTAGTCTTGAAAACACACAGGGACAGCTCTGTCCTGTTCCATGGCTTCATTGTGAGTTAGCATTGTCTTGATAGCAGTGAGGTTAAGTTGTTTGCGTTTGAGTAGAACCATATTGAAAGCTACAGCTTGATTGTCCTCTCTTGATCTTTTTTAAGAAGGCACCCTAACAAGACTAAGAACAGTGTATTTCTGAAAGTGCTTGTCTGCAGCCATGCACGGATCACAGAGTTGAAATATTTTGTGCTTGGAATAAAGCTGCACAAGTACAGATGGGAAACAAAGGAGCAATAAATTCCTACTGACCTTTGTATGTTCCAGTTTGTTTCCCTATCCATCTGTTGAATACATCTCTGCTCTTTCCAATTTGGGGCTGATACAAATAAAGGTCCTATGAATAGCTGCATGCAGGTTGTCAGCAATCATAAATATTTAATTTTCTGTGATAAAAGCCCAAGTGTGTCCTTGCTGGTTTGCATGGGAGTTACAAGGAAAACCATTGGTTTTCCCTTCAATGTATGAACGATTCAGCCTCTCTGCAAGTGTCCTAAAATTCAGCAGTGTCACTATATTTTTATTTGAGCCATTCTGACAGATATGTAAAAGATTTTGTGTGAATTTTAATGTGGATTTCCCTGATTACTAATGATGTTGCATATCTTTATGACCTTTTTTACACTTGCATGTCTTCTTTGGTGACGTGCCTACCTATGTTTTTGTGTATTATTTTTGCCCATTTTCTAATTGAATTAATTGCTTGATGCTGTTCCTGCCAAGTTTTGTGAATTAGCTACATAGTGTAGATACTAGTTGTTTATCAGATATATGGTGTGTTAGTCTGGGTAAACTAGGGAAACGAATCCACAGAAACTCATATGTGTAAGAGAGACTTTAAGAAAGCATGCCAACCCAGTGTTGTCCAAGTCTACCAGTCGAACATTAGCACGTTTGACACCAATCTGTATAGTCCTCTTCAGTCTCACAAAACACACACAATGACACCAACTGCAGAAAGAAAGCTGAGTCTGTGAGCGTGCAAGCATCTCAGCGCTGGCAGGTTCTCCCATGAGTGCTCCAGCACGCAAGGCTGCATCTGGGTAGGTCCATGCAGCTTCTTTTCAGGGATGCCTTGCAGGAAGTGAGCTTTACAAGCTGAAGGAGGGAACTGGCTCAGGCAGCTGCACCATGGTCCAACCATCAGAAAACAAGACACAGGAGAACTAGAAAGTTAAGGCTTCCTGAGCTCCTTATCTCTCTGCCCTCCAATTAACTCCACATGTACTTATCAGCCAGGTTGGCAAAATAAACCATGACTATCTCATATGACATGTAAACATTTTATCCCAGTCTTAACTTGCCACTTTATCCTCTTCATGTGGGTTTTTGAAAACTAAATCTTTTTAATTGTGATGAGATATAGTTTATCAATTTTTTCATTTATAAATTGTGCTTTTGGAGTCAAGTCTAAAAATTCTGCGAAGTACCATGTCCTGAAAAATTTATTCTGTTTTAAACAAAAGTTCTATAGATTTACATTTTACATTTAAATCCATGATCCTCTGATTGGTTTTCAAATATCAGCTTTGCATATTTGTCTGGGACTATTTCTGAGTCCACTGTTCTATTTCTTTCATTGGTCTGTTTGTTTCTCTCCCAATGTTACATTGTCTTGATATATATAAAATATAAATGATTTGCAATTTTGTAACCTGATTCTTCCCATTTTCTTTTTCTTCTTGAAGATCGTTTTAGTTATTGTAGAGATTTTACCTTTACAAGAATTTAAGAAAAAGTTTGTATCTATAAAATACCTGATTAGCTTCTAGTAGAATTTATATTAAAACTATAGATTGGATTGAGGAGAAATGGCATGTTTAATATGTTGAGTGTTTGCTTTAAATACAGTATGCTCTCCATTTATCTAGATATCATTTTTATTTCCTTCATCAGAATTTTTATATTTCTATCATACAGATATTCTCCATGTTTTGCTAAGTTTAAACCTGATTTATTTCATTTGAGTAATTGTAAATGTTATTAGTGTATTATTTTTGACTTATATATGTTCATTGTTATTATATAGGAATGCAATAGCTTTTTATGTTTTGACCTTTTAAACTGAGTCCTTGCTGAATTAATCTATTGTTGAAAACTTTTAATATTTTTGAATTTATTATTTAGGCTTTTCACATGGACAATCTTGCCAACTGCAAATAGGGATAATTTTATTTACTCCTATATAGTCCATATGACTTCATTTCTGCTTCTTGAGTATGACAGTGGGTAGTACTTACAATATAGTATATATTAATAAGAATGATAAAATCAGACATCTACCTCTTGTTTTCTATCTTGTAGGGAGTGGGAGGGAAGTATTCAGTTTTCTGACATTTGGCGCTTATATCGCACTCTGTGAATGCTAGTGATTAAGTACTGGGTACTAACAGAAAGGTTGGTGATTTAAACACAGTCAAAATGCCTTGGTAGCATAGTGGTTATTCATTATTCAGCAGTTTGAAACATCCAGTTGCTCTGCAGGTGAGAGACCAGGCTTTCTGTACTTGTAAAGAGTTAGAGTCTCAGAAACTCAGAGGGGCGCTCCTTCCTGTACTACAGGGTCGCTATGTGTCAGAATAGTCTTGATGGCAGTGAATCTGATTTTTAAAAGTATATATATTTAATTTTTGTTAATTAGGATTAATACACAAATCAAATCATTCCACTGTTCAATCATGTCTAGAAGAATTGCACATTTGCCATCACAATCATTTTTCAGACATTCTTTTCCTTTATGGATCCTGTGGCATCATGACCCCTTCCCCTGCTACCTCCTCTGGGTCCCCCCAATCCTCCCAAACCCCTGTTCAATCGGCTGACTCTATAGGTTCATCAGTCCTGGTTTTCAAACATCCCAAGATGAAAGAAGAGACACCACAACTTCATGAGGGTGACACCCCTCCTCCCACTGACAGTACACTCCTGAGACACCCTCTAATAGCTAATAGGTTTTTTAAAAACACATTTGATTGTTTTTTTTGTTTTTGTTTTTTTGGGGGGCATCACTGCTCTCCGGTGGTGAGAGTAGGAGGCCCAGCCCCACTGTTGAAATTGAACCTCCGTCCCAGTGGGCCGCAGTCCCGCGCACAACCACTATGCCACTGGGGCTCAGCCCTAAAAACACATTTGAAAGAAAGGTTTGGAAATGTACATTTGAAAGACCACAGCCATGGCAATCTTAGGGAGCAATTGTGCTTAGCAAGTGTGGGGTCCCTGTGAGGCACGACTAACCTGAAAGCAATGAACAACAACATGATGTAAGCAAAAATTTGTCTCATGTTTTAAAGTTTTAAATTATATTCCTTTGATATCTTGTCTCATAATTCAGTTGTGATCTTTATAAGTGGACTTGCTTTTTATTTTTTTTTTACTTTTGATCTTCTGGATAATAATGTTCTTTTATGGATGCCAGTTCTTATTTGTTCAAATAGGTAGGATAGATTAATTGTTAGAACTCATCCCTCTTTTCCATTTTATATGTCTTACTTCAAAATATGTATTTCTAACCTGCCCCTCACCTTAAGCCCAGATCTATATACTTCTCTATCAGCTTAATATCTTTATTAGTATACCTAAAAGACTACTCAAAGTCAACAAATCTCAAAGTAAATTCCTACTTGTTCTTTATCCATCCTTTTTTTCCCCAATCATTTTATTGGAGGCTCATA
>PVJH01036378.1:0-18842 GCA_004026705.1 Nesogale talazaci | reverse complement strand
GTAGAAAGCAAATGTTTTCAGAATGATGGCAACAAATGTGCAATTGTGCTTGACACGCAGTGAATGTATGTATGGATTGTGATAAGAGTTGTCTGAGCCCCCAATAAAATGATTTAAAAAGAGAGAGAGAGAATGGGGATGTGGAGTTGTTTATTTTTGAGGTAAATGGGCACTAGGATTTGAATCTAAATGACCTGTAGGAGATGGGTTTCTAGAACAGCATCATGCCCCTACCACCCAGCATATGCACTCTAACATTTCATGGAAGCACAATGAGCATTTATTAACTCAGGGGACCCATGAATGAAAAGCCCACTAAACAGACAAATAAGCTATGTAAATATAAGTTCACTTAAAACTTACCCTTCCAATACCCAGGATACAAGAGACTGCGGCTACCAAATTTTGAGGCTCCATCATGGCTTCTTGATGGTCTTGCTGCTCCTTTCTCCGTGTGCTACATTCCAAAGAAACAGAAGACGGACACCCCAAAAGCATCGAAACACAATTTGAATCTTTCATGAAGGCATCTGCAAAATGCCGAGGGGGCGTTCCTTCATAGCAACAGCAAGACTTGTAAAATCCTTTGTCTTCATCTCTCTCTGTGTTACTGTTTCACCCTAGGTGCCGACATCACCCTACTCTTTCTCTGCCTCACCATTTCCTTCACCTGCCTATGTTCTTTCTCACAAGCAGCTCTTCACTTTCATTGTTCCTTTTTAAAAATGAAAACGAGTGGCTCATACATACACTGGATGTATTGCAAACATGCAGGCAGTACCCAACTCAAATGAAAGAGAGTTTTGCTTTTTGCTGCCATTTGCCTCAGCGCCAAGCCCTTATTAGCCAGTCAGTCCAGTGTAGGAGGCTCAGCTTCAGAGGACAAGCAGAGATCCTAAATAAGAGAAGTGAGGGCTGAGCTCCGGTGGCGGAAGTGGTTGAGTGTGGAACTGCAGTCCACGGGCTTGGCGGTTCAAATCCAGCGGTGGCTCTTGGGAGTGGCACTGGGTAGCGCCCACGACCACCAGAGGCAGTGATGCCCCCCTCCACACACACACACAAAGAGAGAGAAGTGAGGTGAGTGCAATAGGGCACAGTGAGGACTATGGCAAACTAAATGAGCATGCCTTGTTAAAGCAATCCCAGTTGACCATTGCCCTTCAAGAGATAGTTCTTAAGAATCTTTATTGCCTTGTTCATCTTGGCATTCCTAGTATTTAGAATGGGACCAGGCCCTTGGGGGGTGGGAGGAGGAAGAGAGAAAGAGAGAGAGGGAGAGGGAGAGGGAGAGAGAGAGAGAGAGAGAGAGAGAGAGAGAGAGAGAGACTATGAATGACTGAATAAGGAAATATGGTGGACTTAGTATTAGCAGACACCCTGAATTTATCCAGAGAAAACTATAATCAGAATTTTTCAGTGTTTCACCTGTTGGGCATAATTTCAAAAACAATTTAAATTCACTTGTGGGTCCAGTGTCTATTTTGGCCATCCTGACCTCTGACCCAAGTTTACCAAACTTCCTGAATTTCCTCTCTACCTATCCCCTGATGGGCACAATTCAGAAGAGCAAGCATCCAAAACTTCACCAGTTCTTTTCGAAGACAGGTTGGGGGGAGGGAGGAGGCATGAGGGCACACTCATAAATTGGTCTTTCCACTGGTACAAGGATTACATTGAACCCCCCAGGTCGAGCACAGGGTCTGAAGTAAGAGGCATTCCGTTCCTGTGTGCTGGAGGAGTAAGAGTCGCAGTGCGGTCTCCAGTCCCAGCACTTGGCCTCTCCAAAGCAGCGCTCTTGACTGTTCTTTATGCTTGGGTATCTGGCATCTGTTTGGTGTAATGAGTTCCAATCCCAGTTCTGCTGATGGCAGGCTGTGTGCTCTGAGAAGAACGCTTCTCCTCTCTGGCCCTACTTCTATGGTTTTCAATTCCTTACACCAAACCAAAGGAAAAAGCCATGGCCATTGAGTCGATTCAGACTCGGCCACACTACAGGGCAGAGTAGAAACGCCCCTGTGGGCTCTTTTACCGGAGTGTAAAGCTTCCTCTTTCTCCTGTAGAGCGGCTAGTGATCTTGAACTGCTGACTTTGGGCTTAGCATCTCAATATTTAACCCCTATGCCGTCAAGTTTCCTTCGAACACCGTCAAACTCAAAAGGTGTTTCGAGACCCTATAGCACAGGGTAGAATTGTCCTTGTGGGTTGAGGAGACTGTCATTCTTTACAGGAGGAGAAAGCCTGGTCTTTCGCTAGCAAAGCGGCTGCTGGTGGTTAGGAACTGTTCATCTTCCGTTTAGCAGCCCCATAACAATCAAGTAGACCACTAGGGGAGCTTACAAAAACACGCTCACTGCCATCCAGCCAATTCTGACTCGCGGCAATCCCTATGGGACGGTGCAGAACTGCCCTATGGGGGTTTCTGAGACTGCAACTCATTTATAGGAATAGAGTGCCCCCGTCTCGGCCTCAGAGCAGCGGGCGGCGGGGGGTGGGGGGTGGGGGGTGGTATTTGAACTGCTGTCGTTGGGAATAGAGGCCAATGTGTAACCACCACAGAGTGAGAGAGGGACCCTGGTGGGTGAGGTGGAGTTCTTAAGTGGGGTGGGGTGCCACTTCAGCCACGCACACAGGAAGGCATGGAAACCCCCCACCTTTGGGCCCCCTGGCTCTCCAGGCAGAGGGAAAGACAGTGTGCTAGCTAGCGAGCTGTTTGTTTGTTCTCAGAAATCTTGGTCCGATGGGAACGTCTTTGAAGTAATCACTTCTCAGAGCCAATTAGTGTCTGGCTGTGTTCAATGGAACGCTGAAGGGGAGGCGGGTGGGCTGCCTGTCATGCTGTGGCCAAGGCGGGCTGGCGATCCAGTGGGCTTGGGGTTTGCGTCGGGCTGTCCTGGAGATGGTGCTGCCAGCAGCCTTTGGGAGGGTGGTTCGCACCAATTGGGGGGCCCCTCCCTTCTCCCAGCCCATGCCATTTCCTGAGGAAAAGCAGTAAAATAAACTAGAAGACCAAGTTAGGGATTGCCTAAACTAGACCTGATTCCAACTGGGCTCCATATTTGCTGTGACCTTGACAACTCATTTCACCTTTCCCAGACTTTATTTCCCTTTTCCTTGATGGGACAAGCTGGCAGCACCATCCTGGCAGGCCTCTTGTGAGGATAAATGGTGCCTTTGGAAAGGCTGTGGGAGGGCAAAGTATGGAATCTTGGAAAACTCCATTCTCTCTCATCCACATCAGGGTGGGAGTAAGTCAGAAAGTGCATGTAAAATATTTATCATAGAGTAAGGGCTATAGAAATTTTAGCCAATGTGTATGTTTGCTGTTAAATATGGGGTCAGGACACGGGTGTGTCAACTGTGGCACTTGAAGGCAAATTTGGCATGCCCATGAAGAGGGGACATGCCAGAGAGCCCACAGTACCATTTTCAGTGGGATGAGTGTGCCTTGGGTAGGGGGTCGGGCTGCAAGGCCTTATGGGATGGGGTTCTGGTGGCTTCAGTTAGGGACAAGAGCAGTCAGGCAGGAGCCTGGCACCCACGGTGGAGATGCCTCTGGTTAGAGTGATGGGATCAAGGAGGGTCAGGACTGAAAGGCATCTGGGAGCTGACCTTTTGTCAAGATAAGACCCAGAGAGACCTGTGGCACAGGACAAGGTAGTCAAGGCCACTTACATCTCGCTGTTTTGATTCAACTTTTTCTCCTCTGGTTTCTGTACTTGGAGCCCTGGTGGCACAGTGGTTATGAATTGGGCTGCAATCTGGAAGGTCAACAGTTTGGAATCACTAGTGTTCCTTGGGAGAAAGACAGGACTTTCTACTCTGTTAAACCGTTACAAGATTGAAAACTCACAGGGTTGTTTTACCCTGCCCTGTAGAGTCACTGTGAGTCAGCTCCACTCAATGGCCAGTGAGTCTGTTTATTTTGGTTATGCTCCTGTCCTCACCCCCTTCTTTTTGCCCCCCCATCCCAAGCATACCCTAGTGGGTACCCTCCCACTAGCATGGTCTTGCCTTTTCTGTATAGATGTGGCTTCTGACTGTGATACTGCCCTGGAGTAGCCTGCTCTAGATTTGAAGAAGCATTTAGAGCCATTTAAAACTATCAGGGTTGTTGTCTCTTGGCTTCCGATAAGCAGGATAAACAAACCTGGGCCCAAGAGGACGCCCTTCTCTTTCTTTCCTCTGCCTTTCAAACTCATCAAAGTCAAGTTCTCAGAGCTCCCCTGTCTCACAAGTGCCTTCAAATGGGTCTCATTGTTTTATTTATTGTGCTTATCACAAGTGCAGGCAGCCTGGAGATTCCGGGACTAGTGGAGAACTCTTTCACATGGTGTTGACATTTCTGGGGGGAATTGGAATGGTCCTGAATGCCTCTCTTTTTCTAAGCCAGCCTGGTTCAGCAGTATCGCCGTTGCTAGGGGCCATGGAGTCAGTTCAGAGCAACAGAGACCCTGTTCCTGTGCCAGCCTTGCAGAGGTTGCCATGTTTGAGCCCATTGACACAGCCATTGTGAAAATCCATCGCACAGAGGGTCTTTCTCCTTCTCACTGACCTTCTACTTTACCAAGCAGGATAGCCTATTCCAGGGACTCCTCCCTCCGGACCACATGTCCAAAGTGTGGGAGACCATCTTTGTTTCTAAGGCGCATCTGACTGTACTTCTCCCAAGACAAATGTGTTTGTTCTTCTGGAAGTCCAATCATAGGAGTATATTCTGTATTCAGAGGGAGGACAGCTAGTGGCATTTCCTAGGGCCTCATTCCTGTAGGCCTCCCTAGTTTAGCAAGTCTGGGCACACCTTCTCCATTCATATGCCAGTGCCTCACGCTTGTGTCTGAATCCAGGCTGGGAGCTCATTCCAGGTTGTACCTGTGGGTGAATTTGCTGTGAATTTGACCTGCTATAAAAGACTCAGCAGCACTTAGGAGAGTTGTTGTGACATTTGGTTAAATCTAAACTCAATGAACAGGAAGCAGGGACCTGCTGTGAGGCTTGGGTGGGGCAAATGCAGAAATAAAGGTGGCCTTGCCTGAAGGTCCTGGGTCCTCACTGCACTGTGGAGGAGGAGGAGGCAGAAAGTGGTAATAGAGGGAGAGAAGACACGTTGTCTGAAGGCCAACAGAGAACAAGGTGAGGATGTGTCAGGTAAAGGGGCTTGAAAGAACAGAGGTCAATGGGCAGGAAGTGCAGGTGAATTCAGGGGACTCATGGTAAGCAATCCTGGTGCTGCTGGAGAAAAGGATGGTCCAGGAGGGGCCAGAGGTTTACCTGCATCAAGGAAGGCTCAGGTTTGTTCTGTAGGATTCTTGACCTGTTTTTGAGAAGTGGCTGTGTCCGCAGAGGTGGGTGAGCTGTTTGATTTTGCTCTAGGGCTATATTGTACAGTTGTTGTAGGTTTTAGAAAAGGGGTGAGGATCGACTTAGATTTAAAGACAGAGTTTAGGCTTGGATCAAAGTCCCTCCGACCATGGGCTTTGGTCAATGTCATTCCCTTTACGAGGGATCTTCCTTTTTATGTATGACTCTGAATTACTTTCTAAGACCTTTCCTCTTCCATTTGCGAGTCCCATTAATATATTTTATAGGACTGATCTGGTTGGTAGGATCTCCTAAGTCTTAAATTTCATCCTTATTCTTGAAGGACAGCTTTGCTGGGCATCATATTCTTGATGGACAATTTTCCTTTTCTTTTTTTGCTTCTAACACTTGCTAGGATACCAATGCCTTCTGGTCTCCAATGGTTCTGAGGAGAACTCAACACTTATTGAGGATATATTGTATGTGACTGTTGGTTTTTTTCCTCAAGGAGTTAACATTTGTAGCATTATCCTTACTTTTTACGAGCCTATGATGTATTTTGGTTGCGCTCTCTCTGGGCCTCTGATTTTATCCTGCTTGGAGTTTGTTGAGTTTATTGGATTTGTAGATTTTTGTCTTCTGTCAGATCAGGGAAATTTTCTGTTATTAGTTTTTCTTTCTTTTTTTTGGGGGGGGGGCATCACTGCCCTCAGGTGGTGGGAGTAGGAGGCCCAGCCTTTGCTCCATGGAGCTGGAATCGAACCTCCATCCCAGTGGGCCACAGTCCCATGCACAACCACTACACCACCGGGGCTCAGCCATTATTAGTTTTTCAGATATTCTTTCTACCCCTTTCTCTCTCTTATTTCCTTCTGGAATTAACCCGAGACTCTCGCTGTTCTCGTGGGTCTCTTGTTGTCTTGTAATTATCCTAGACTACTTTTTGGAAGCATTGTTTTTGTTGTAGGAGACCTGGGTGGCCAGTGGGCTGTGTTCAGGTATGGTAACTGTAATGTCAGAAGTTCAAAACCACCAGACTCCCATGGTAGCAAGACTAGTCTTTCTACTCCTGTGAAGAGTTACAGTCTTTGGCATACTAAAGAAAAAAGCAGTTATGCTTTGTCTTATAGAGCCACTATGGGTCAGAATTGACTTGATGGCAGTGAATTTTTTTTTTCTTTCAGAGTTCTTGTTGGTCTTCATCACCCATGATTTTGACTATCTTTTCCTCTAATTTGCAGGTTCTTTCTTCTGACTGGTTAAATCTGCTATCCAATTATTTCATTATGTTTGTCATTTTAGTAATTACTCCCTTTAGTTACAATATTTGGGGGTGGTTTCTCTTTCTTTCAGATTCTCATTTTGTTTTTGCACTGTTTTTCTATACCTTTTACATCTTTGATTATGTTTTCCCCAAATTCTCTAATTATGTTTCATGGATTTCATTTACATTCTTCCATTCTTTTCATTATTCAGCCTTTCATAATAAACTTTCACTCTCTTTGTCATACTCATTTGGGCGGGACACTATTTCTCTTTTCTTTGTGAGTCTTGTGCTCTTTTTAATCGATGAAGCATTGGATTTTTCAAGATTGTTAATTTTCTAAGTTCTTCTTAGTACGTGGTGTTTGTGCCTACACTGCTTTCTATGAAAAACAAAACTCTCGGACAGGCAGTGTTTGGGGCCATGCTTTCTACTTTTTCTTCCTTTCTTCCACTCTGGTGCAATAAAGATTTGAAAGCTCCAAAATGTGATTGACAGCTTTCAATGCCTTTCAAACTCACAGGAGAACATAATGTGGCCAATTCCTCCCCCTTCTCTCCCCAATGGCCACTGACACTCAAGCAACATGATACCCCGTACCAACCAATCTACTCATTAAGAGGCACAATCCCCTCTCAGTGGCTATTCTCTTTCCAGCTCTGTTTCTCCAGCCATGTTTTCAGTTGGAAAGCCAACACGCATTTAATCCTCCTTGTTGATGGCTACTGCTCTTCAGTTGTACTTGAGAAGTTCTTCCCTGGTTGCTGCTGATAGTTGAGAGACCATTCAGAAGAAGATGGGCAGACTTTCCTCCTTTTCAGGAAGAAGAGGATCTGCCTCCTTAGAAGAACCTCTTAGAGATTTTCCTTGCTGGTTTGAGTCCCAGTGGCCTTATGCTGTTTAGAAGAGCAGTCACTGCTTAGGTGACCCACCTCCTGGCTTTACTGGAGGGAACCTTTTTGGAGTTGATAATCAGTCCAACAGCTTATGGTTGTTTGGGTATAGAACAGTTATCATATTCTGAATGGATCCTCAGGACAGTATATCTTGCACCTGTCTCCAACCCTGGCATCACCCCCTGCCTCTGTCACTCCTCCTAGTATGTTGACTTAGGTGTAACCTCTATGCAAGCTATATATGTCCAGCACAGGGCAGCTTCAGTTAGCTGTCCTCAGCACCAATGGGAAAGGGGAGCAAACAGACTAAACCGACTCCCACAGAGGTCTGTCCTGTTGGTTTCCAAGGCCTGAGCTATGGGCTGTGCGGGAACACATGTAGAGTGCTGCGGACTATGAAGCCCACGCTATGACAGGAAGCCTTCTGTTGCAATTTACAGTGCCCTGACCATCACCAGTGACCATGTGGGGGAAGGGCTCCCCCTTTGGGAGGTCTGCCTCATTGCTCTCAGAGTTCCCCTCGTAGTAACCTGTGGGTGTAGTTTCCATTCACAACATCTGTTTCCTAGCATACAGCAGCCTCAGCAGCTTCAGTACTCCCTGGAAATAGGATCCAGCTTAACCTGAACGGATCCCCGGGGAGGTCTATGCTGTTGATTTTGGAGGTCCTGAGCTATAGGCTACACAAGAAGGAAGTGTAGTGTTGACTGTGGGAGCAAACTTCACTGCAGGGTGCCTTCTGTAGCAATTCACAGGAGCCTCGAAGTTGACAGTGGTACAGATGTGAGAGGTACTGCCATCCTCAGAAGGGGCCCTGGGGAGATCTGTCTTGTTGATTTAAGGGAAGAAGCTTGGAGTCTTATCTCTTTGTGTGGAAATGAGGGAAACGGGCTCTTTTGCTGGGCCCACTTCCCCAGCTAACAGCAGGGGTGGCCTGCGTATCTCCAGTGAGGGTGTGGGAGAGACAACGGGCAGTAGGTGAAGCAATTTGTCTACTCTATGTGCTCATTAATTAACTGGTTCTTGTTTAGCTGAAGTTCCTTGCTGTTATCCTCTGCACCCTGATTCAGTGTACCTCAATCCTGAAAGCTGTTTCCTACTTGTATGTTCCTGTTGTATTTATGTGAAAGGTTTGTAACAACGATCTGTTTATGCTGCCATCCTTACAGAACCCTCTATCTGTTGATGTTTAAGGGTCCAGTTCAAATACTCTTTCTTCTTGGAAGTATTTTCTGATTTCCCTGGAGGAAGTGGTCTCTCATTGCCCATAGCATTTGCTGGCATTTCTTTCCTGCCCTTGCTTCATTGTTCTCAGCATAATAGTCACTTGTGGACTTTTCCTCTCATTCCGGATGGGCTTCAGCTCCTTTGAGAAAGGGACCATGCCTTGTAGATATTTGTGTTCCCCTTCTCGGCTCTCCTGATACATAAGATGCCTCCACGAGAAATTAAGGACGTATCTGTCAGACCAGAATGCTGGGCTGGATGCTGAGGGGTGTCCCTGGAGACTTGTCTAAGGCAGCTCCACACCTGCTCGGTTCTGCAAAATGCAAGTCCTGCCATGTCGAGAGCAGAGGACTGAAATCATCAGGTCTTCCCTGTCAGCCCTTCTGGGCCCCTGCCTTGAACCTTGGGCTCATTTAATTCCCTTCGCATGGTTGGGAAGTAAAGCTTGAAGACGCCGGCAAAAGAATCCAGGAGAGGATGGAATGCAAGTGTGGGGAGAGGGATAAAATGGAGGACCTGACATTACAGGGCTCTCTGTTTCACTCCCAGCAGCTCTGAGCTCCCACCTGAACCAGCAGGATGAAGGAGCAATTCCTCCATCCTTCCTGATCTTGGCTCTTCTAACCCCCGAGCTCCTGCTTTGTTCTAGTGAAATAATGGCTTGTCAGGGAGACATGGTTATTACTAATTATGAGATTGCTTTGTGCCTGTTTTTTTCTCAGACAAGCGAGGTGGGGCCTGCCTCCGGAGGGGCTCTTGGGTGACCTCTTCTTGGAGAGAGAGAAGCTGGCACAGGGAGAGTGAGTGAGCAGGAAGGTGGAGCTGTTGCCTTCTTGCTCCTCTTGGCTTGCAGGTGGTAGCCCTTTCAGGATGATGAGCGTGAAGATGGGCCGGGGGGCTGTGATTCACACTCACACACAAGGACAGCGCCCAGACACCAACATGGGCATCCCTGGCACCATTCGCAACGACGCAAACATATCTGTGTGTGCAGGCTTAACATGCTCAGTGATTCACACGTATAAAAGCAGGTTCCCTGCCCTCAGTGTACACAGCCAGCAACCCACAGATGGGCAGATCACACAGGTCTGGCTCTGCTGTTGGAATACACACAGGCAAACTATGTACAGGTGTACTCAGGTGCCTTGAGATTTCAGGGTGATAATTAATTGCATCCTTCTTCTCACCCATTTCTGAACCAAGTGGGAAAAAAAAAAGACTCGAGGGGCAGAAAGTGATCAAAACATTCCTGTACTTTATTTCTTTCAGGATACACATATTTTCACCTTTTTAGAATCGAATGTGTTTTCCAGTTGGCAGCATATTAGATTTGCTGAAATATTAGCTTTATCGCTAGTAAAACCGATTTAAAGAATGGAGGCTTCAATGAATTTCCAGCCTTCCCGTCCTGCCTTAGGTTGCCCATAGCTACAAATCATGAACCCAGAGCCTCCGCGGGTCACTCTGCTTGCAGATAGAGCTGCCCCAACCAGGTGAAGGAGGGAAGGACGTATGTTGTCTACTCCTGACCTTTGCCATGCAGGTGCCATGGCCTTTCCTCCAGTCTTCCCAATTAGATAAAGAAAAGGGTGGGCCAGGGAAAGGTGCAGATGGACAAGTAACAGAATGTCACTCCCCAGTTTATCTCAGAGGGCAGAACTTTCTGTTTGTGGGTGCTGGAATACCAAAAATGACTTCTCCTCTCATATGGATGCATCCAAGTATGAAAACATGTACAGATGAACAGACGTAAAAAAAGATGACTCTCACAGGCAAGTGTCTGTGACACAAACAGTTTGGGAGTGGGATGATGTTGCATCTGACAGCAGTCGCTCTTGTGTGGTAGAGGCATAGAGTCAGGTACCTGCATAGAGACCCAATAAAATGCTCAGGTACCCCTAGGAGGGCACTTTTGTACCCAAGGGCCCATACATGGATATGCACTCAACTGCTGGACTTCAGCCAGTAGTGCCCTTCAGGGAGCCACACGCTATTTTACAGCAGACGACTGAGTGCAGAGATGTACTTAGCGGTCACTTGATAGAGTTCCTTAATGCAGAGGGCTGCTGTGGGGGAGTGCTGGCAGAGGAACGGGCACCCACCCTGTTTCTATGGTTGCTTCTAGCTCATAGTAGACCACCAGTCTGCTTCTCTTTGTGAGGCTCTCAGCCTCCTGGAGGAATGCAGCACAGGTTTCTCTCTTCCTATTGGTCCTGGGAAACGACTAACCATTTCCCTTTCTGCATCCCTCTTAAAACCTGCTCTCCAGAATGAGTCAGTCATTGGGTCAAGGGGTTGAAGATCATTGTCTCAGGGGATATCAGTTCAATTGGCATAACACAGACCACAAAGACAGAGTTCTACATCCTTCTTTGTTGAGTAGTGACTGAGGCCTCAAAAACTCATGAGCAGTCATATAAGATGGAACCATTGTCCTTTTTCTGTCCTGAGGAAAGAAGAATAATGAAAATTGAAATGTATACATGTATATACTTCAATTATCATTATATATGTGTATATATATATATATATATATATATAGAGAGAGAGATTACATGGACTTATGGCCACACAAATACCAATCTCTAAGTCCTGAGATGAGAAGAACCTGATAGTGCCCAGCTAACACTATTAACGTGACTGAAAAGGATCACAGTAGAAAGTCCCAGAAAGACTGGGAGAAAACAGTTGAACTTTATGATTATGGCTCTTAGTTCACCTTCACATCTGGAACTGAACTCATGTGCATGGAAGAATAATCAAAAAGGTAACATTTACCTGAGGGAAAAAGTATAGAGAATTAGGAAAGCAGGAGAAATTTAAATAGTAAATAAAGGATGAAGTTGGCTAAGTGAAGTTGCCTTGAGGCGATTGTCGTGGATGAGTTGGGGCAAAATGTGTATGACTGTTGAATGCAAACCTAAGGACCTGCTCCACAAACCTTCACCTCATTCACAATAAACAGTAACAAACAAACAAACACCTTGTCCTCCACAGGTTGCCAAAAGATGCCGGCAAGGGAAAGGTTGTTTAACCCTTTGGCTATTGAGTTGAGGAAGCAAAATCTTCTGTAAGTGAGGCTATGGAGTTCCCTGTCTACAACTGTCCCAAACTGTCCCAGGTACTAATTACTCATGAATCTGAACCTGTTCATGTCTATTTGCCATTAGACTGGAAACATTCTATGGGCAAAAGTCACACCTTATTTAATTATAAATGCTTATCAGCCGGCTGAAGAGTGGCATTTATAGGTCACCTATCCCAGCCCCTTAATTTTACTGATAAGGAGAGCAAGGTCCAAAGAGAGGAAATAAATTGCTGAGGTCACTATACATATAATTAGAGTTTAAGACTAGCTCCCAGACTTCCTGTCTGTGTATTTGTGAGACTATGGTTAACTATAGTTGCTTGCATATAGAACCCTGGTGGCAGAGTGGTTTAGGCACTGGGCAGTTAACAGCAAAATTAGGAGTTTGAAAGCACCAGCTGCTCTTTGGGAGGAAGATGAAAAGTTTTATTCCTGTCAAGAGTTACCGTCTCAGAAACGGAAAGGGGGAGTTCTGCTAGTCTGTCCTGTGAGTTTCTCCAAGTCGGAATTGACTTGATAGCAGTGAGTGACTGAGTGATAGTTGGTTACATGTTGTGCTGTTCACCCGAGACCAGCAGTTTGAACCCATGGACCTCTCCATGGGACAAAGATGAGATTTTCTGCTCTCATAACAATTTACAAACTCCTTCTTTCCAAATAGAAGCCCCTTCAGGAGTGTGCATTCAGATTTCAGGACAACATTTGGGGGGACAAAATTCAGTCCATGCCCACATCAGTGTGCATGTGTCAATGAGTTGATATATGCATTGGTTGCTGCTAGGTGCTTTTAAGTTGATTTCCCATGAGTGGCGCCCCCCGCCCCCCGGCCCCCACCATGTGACAGGGTAGAATGACCTACACGCAAATGTGTGTCCACAATGTGTTTTGGTGTACTATTCAAATGGATCTCTGTGTGCTCCTCAGGAGGTACACTCACCCCAGGAAAACCGAAACACTGTGTGTAAGTCCATCCTTATCTAACCTGGACAGACATGTGCCTGGCTGTATGTATCCACTTATGTGCTCCTGTGCATGTGTTAACATTCAGCTCTGTGAATTTGTTGTGTGTTCTTGTTTGTGGGTGCCCATATTTGCTTATGTTGCTTATGTCTGCAGGTGACCCATAGTTGTGTATCTGTTTATTTACAGCTCAGACATTCCCGGTGTGCATGTGTGACTTTGGTGACATGGACCGTTTTGCTCAATTCCTGCAGCGCCTGGGGGCAGGGCCACCTTCTAGCACTGTCTGGCTCATTGGTCACTGGACTGACAGCTTGTGTCTTTCCACTTAAACAAAGGTCACTTGGACCCCATGGAGGCTAAGCTCATGTAACCTTTAATGTTTCTTCTTCTCCTATGGGGACTTCCACTTTCAGCATCTCTGGGGTATCATTTCTGTGATGAGAGTAAGACCGTGTAATGATAGAATAGTCCCTAAGAAGTTCAAACTCTTATGCTCAGGAAGGTGGCTTGCTGGATGGGACTTTCCAGGTGCCCACAGTACAACCTCAACTCCAGTGTTACTGTCAAAGCCTGCCCATTTTAGGAATGGAGATATGAAAGCCAAGCAAGGGAGAGGGGACTTAGTCTAGATCACATGTGTCGGTAGGGAAAGAGTCTGAAGAAGACACAACAATCTAGGACTCCCAGTCCAGTGCTCTTCCCTTGTGGGTATAAAAAAAGTCATTGCACAGGCAGGAACCACATTTCCCATCACTCTTGCAACTAGACGGTAATTGTGTTCTGAACATGTCAGTTCTAGGTCTTGCTCTGAATAGCAGTCCATGCAATGCTCTGCAGAGTTTCCCCTCCTTCTCACATTTTCTGGCTGGAGGTGAGTGCCCAAGGTGACCTTGGGATAACCATGTGCTGATGGTGGCAATGTCTCTCTTAGTCTACGTCCCTCAGAAATACCTTAAAACAGGGCACTCACCCCCAGGAAAGGAAAGCAAGGACAGTCCCACGAGGGTGACCTGCTGAGGTCTCATACTTATTTGTTACTGAAGGCTGTGTTTCTCCTTTTCCGGGTGATAACACTCGGGGAAAGCCCCCCAAGATCCTTTCTCACAGGCACTGTCTCTAAATCAGAAAAGCAACATGAATTGAGTTACCGTTTGATCACCTGGAGCAGCCCAACTCCAGAGGGAGAGCCCGAGTCACCATGGCGACTATTCCTGTGGAGCATAATAAAATTAATGGATATTCTCATTGCAGTACTTCTGCCAGTCCTTTTAGCAAATTTAATTATTCAGAAGAACCACTGGCTTTTACTCAGGATGCCGAAGAGTCATCATTTAAGATTGTGAATAGAGTCTGCTCTACCCACTGACTTCATCCCTCGAGATCAAGGGTGTAGCTGCGGAGATGACTGATCAATGTAGATTTTTCTCAAATACTCTCAGCTCAAGACTCTTTCCTTTGCCCAAGTGGTCTTGGTGAAAGTTCTTCTCTACCGCCACCGCACGAACTTTGCAGCCCAGGGTGATGTTGCTCCAACCTGTTGAGTCAGAGCTAAGTATCTCATTCATGCTTCTGAGAATTTCCATCAAGCTAAGTTCTCAGAGGTGTCCTTTAAGCCATCTTCAGAATTTTGACTCTCCCTAGGTTAGGGTGGAAGCAATGTGGTAGCATGATAAATGTGGAGTGTAAAAAATCACTAGGAATGTGCTTGTTTACTTGAATCCCATCGCCAGTGAGCAGGCTGCATGCACGGATAGCATAGCACACACCTGTGCACATACCTTCCATGACTCCCTAGTACTCAACAACCAACGGTCTTAGCTCTTCTGCCTTGATGTCAGAATGCTCACCATTAAGCTGTTCCTTCTTCTCCACCATGTCTCCCAGGTGTCTTCTCATCAGACCCCACTCACTGTCCTCGTGATGAAGGTACTTTAAAAATACCTTGAACTCATGTAAAAAAATGGAGTTTAAAGATGAAAACCATAAAACTATAACCCTTGTTTCTAACTACAAGTTCTCTGTCAAGATCAAGGGCCGATAGCATCCATTTTGGTCCTCCCTGAAGATCCTTGGAGTTTAATCACGTCAATGCAGTCATTTCATATCAACTGTGGAAAACTGGGTGGCCTGTAAGGGTTCTTTGAGATGAGGAAACAAACAAACAAAAAGTCAGAAGAGACCAAATCAGGACTGTAAGCTGGATGCCTCATGATTTCCCATCAAAGCTGTCACAAAATTGCCCTTGTTTGATGAGAGAAAGGAGCAGAAACATTGTCATCATGGCAAAGAACTTTTTGTTGGAGTTTTCCTGCTGAACCTTTGGCTATTTTCCCCCTCTCTCCCACTCTTACAACACACTCTTACAACTCGCCCACCCCCACCCCCACACTTTCTCATGCTTGTTCTTCTGCCCTCCAGAAAGTTAATATGCAAAATGCTTCAAACATTTCCCACATTGTTGCAATGATCTTAGTTCTTGAAATGCCTGGTTTACTTTTGTTTTGAACAAGCCATTTCCATCTCTTGGTAGTTACTTCTTTGATGGCATTTTGTCTTCTGGATCATAATGGTAAAGCCACGTTCTATCTCCTGTTATCATTATTTCACAAAATGCTTCAGGATCTTGTTTAAAATTTCCAAGGAAAGTTTTACTTGGCAGCTGCTCTGGGTGCAAGAGTTTTGGCATCCACCCAGCAGCATGGTTGCTGAACTTTAATTTTTCAGTCAGAATTGTGCATGCTGAATCCACTGTGTGCATGCAATGTCCACGTGTTGGCTGTAAATCATCTCTGCTGTTCATCACTGACCCTCTTCAGTTAGGGCAGGGGCATGAGGAATTGTTTCTTTGCAAATGGGTGTGTATGGTTTGCACCACAACCTTTATCCTTAACTTTGTCTAGTCCTTTTTTTGGGGGGTAGGGGTGGGCAACATCACTGCCCTCTGGTGGGAGTGGGAGGCCCACCCTTGCTCCTGGAGAGCTGCTACTGGATTTGAACCACCAAGCCAGTGGGCCGCAGTCCCGCACTCAACCACTACGTCGCCGGGGCTCAGCCCCAGTCTAGTCCTTCTTAAAGAGAGCTACCCATTTGTGAACTGCAGATTTCTTTGGAGCAGTGTCCCTATAAACTTTTCATGAGGCAACAGTGATGTCATCATCATTTTTCCTCCCAAGCTTTACCATGAATTTGGGATTTGTTCTTGCGTCAGCTTTAACAGATTTCATGTTGCCCTCAGAGGGGCTCCTTTCAAACCGATGCCTTATCTTTCTTAACTCTTCAAACTAGGTGCTTTATTCAGACACAACCAGTTTGTATGGGTTTATCTGAATGCCAAAAATTTATCTCCAGGCACATTTCACCCACCATAAGCATGTGCAAGGAAGCTTTTGAAGACTTGTATATTTTGACTTTTTATATCTGGGTTTCTTTGTTCATGCTTTTCTTTCCGCCTGGAAGACCAGCCTCCTCTTCTGGGCCTGTTAAACTCTTTCAAATCCTTAGGACAAATCTGAGGCATCCTACTTCTATAAACAGTTGCAGGTTTGCAAACCAACAAATGCAGTTCTGTCCTGAATTATAGGGTATCTCTGAGTAGGAATTGACTAGATGGAAGTGAGTATGGATTTGGGGTTTCTTGGCACTAGCTGCTGGCCTCTTCCATTGTGAAGCTTTATTTGAGTTTCTATCCAGTCCCTCTCCAGACTGCTCTTACTTACACTTGATCTCAGCCAATAGGTTGAGCAGGCCTCTCATATTTTGATCACATGCCATCAAAGAGGACTTTGACATGTTTTAGAGTCAGCAGCTGTCCAGACTAAGAGAGGACTATTGAGGTCAAGGACAAGGTTCCATTATCTCTGTACTTCCAGCAGTTAGATCCATGCTTGCCATTTCACATGTATGCATCAATTCACAATATCTGACTGGGCATGAATTCTGCCAATTTTCCATAGTGGGAGCAAGGGTTTCTCCCCTGTGGTACCTGCCTGAAGGGCTCTCCTGTGACCTCCCACCCCTCTGGCTCCATTGTTTTCATGGGCTCACCTCTGACAATCGAGGAGTTGAGAGCAAGAATCGTGTTCCTTTTCCCTTCTTAGGGAACCACAAGAAGGAGTCAGGAAACCAGACACCTGTGGAGGGTCATCCCTAGATAAGCAGCTGTGGAACATCAAACCCATGATGGGGACAAGCAGTAGAGTCAAAGGGTGACATGTTTGTGTTTTATCAATTCTAGGTTTGTTTGCATTTGGGCACCTCAGAAGTCTGAACGGGTCTCACAATCAATGACATTTCAGTTGATTTGACAACTTGTTTTTCTTTCTTAGTGGAACATAAAAGAATAGTGCCTTTTACAAGCAATGGCATCTTAGCATTGATGAGATATGCTAAGTGACCAGTTAGCAGAGGTCAAGGCTGAGGACATTGACTGTTGAATAAAGTCAATGCTAACGTCAGGTTTGGATGTTAGGTAGAGGCAGAGACAGAAGACGGGCCAGGGTAAAGGTAAGGCCAGTCTGACACCCAACAGGGCAAAACTTAGTGGGAGAGATGGGGAGGGGTATTACTGAAGTTGTTCTTCTTTGAGGAAGAGAGTTTCCCTAACATTCTGTGAGCATCCCTAGCAAGCAAAGCTCTGGAAGGGAGAAATGATCATCCTCTAGGTTTATCTTCAGTCTCCCAAATTCTAGAACTCTTTGTTGTCCATACAAATCTCTCTCCAAAAGTGAGGAGGAACCCACTTGGGATGTGGGAGATGAAGGAGCAAGATTGGGGAGGAAGTAGATGGAGGATAGATACTTACTCCTGGACCAAGGGGATTTATAGGTGATGCTCTGTGAGAATGTCATATACACATAAAAAATGCAAACCAAAGAGAAAGACTGGAGTTTCTACCTCTGTGAATAGTGACAGTCTCAGACACCCACAAGGGAGCACTATGAGTTTGAGTCAGCATTGCCTGGATGACATTGTGTTTGGTTGGGTTTGGTCAAGTTCTTCTACTCCTGTGTCAGAGTAGACCTACCAATGTCTCATGATGGGACTTCCAGGGGCTGGCTTCTTAGAAATAGATGGTCAGGTCTTTCTTTGACGACACCTCTACATGGACTTGAGCCTCTAACCTTTCTGTTACTTCCCACCCACATAGGGATTGTCCACAATGTAACAGTCAAGTACAGATCATTGATTCTCAATCATGTCTTTACTTTTGTGGCACATGGGAACTTTAAAGGACTACTTGCTTGGCCCTCATCCCAGACCAATGAAATCACTAATGTGCATCTAGGATTTAGAAACATTGGCAAGAAGTGTTCCTTAAATCTTTAATACTAATCATCGGGCATTGTCTTGACAATGCAAACTGCATTTTTGAATCTCTGACTTGAAGGAATGATACAATTCTCATTGAGCAGCTCCTTTGGTTTGCAAAACACATGCACTCTCATATTTGAGTCTCTGGGGTAGCAAGACAAGTTGTTTTTAGGATGATGCTCATTTTACAGATGAGGAGGCAGGCTAAGCAGTCCAGAAAGCTTGTGAAGGGAGGTGATGTCCAAGCAGAGTGATGGAGCAGGCTTTGTATTTGGCCAGTCGTCAAGGCGGATTTAAAGAGCAGCGCGGGGGAGAAAAGCTAGCTGCTGCTTTTGAGTCCAGGGAAGGAGAGAAAGAACAAAGAGCATCAGGTAAAGAAGAGATAAGAGCAGAAACAAAGGCAAGAGAATGGAAGGTGGGGAACTGAGGGGCAGGGATACAGACTGAGCATCCTAGAAGGATTAGCTAAATAAATAAAATAGAAAGCATCCATGTGATGCTAGTGGGTGGGAAGAAGTATTTAGAACCAGGCGAGGAGCCCCGCTTTTGTTGGGGACAGAGAAAAGCCCACATCTTCCTGGAGAGTCCATGTTGGTGAGGAGGGCCAAGTGAGCACCGGAAGCCAGAAGGAACGTACAAACAGAAAAGACCTGGATCTGAAAGAGTGAGGGGTACAACCCATGACCTCTTAGCTAGTGACAGAAAGGTGGTTGTGCAAACCTATGCAGAGGAACCTTGGAAGAAAGGACTGGTGATCAGCTTCCCAAAGTCTCAAAAGCCCTGAGGAGAGCATCTA
>PVJH01036377.1:0-18825 GCA_004026705.1 Nesogale talazaci | reverse complement strand
ACTGCTCACCTTGAGGTCAGTGGTTCAAGGCCACCTGCTGCTCCTCAGCTAGAGAGATGAGGCATAAAGCTGGACAGGCTTAGCATCCCTCATGAAGCCCGCTCTGTACAGGGGTGGGCTCCATGGACAGTGTCCGTGGTTGAGAAGGGTGCAGGGCAGACACCTTGACAGGGAGGCCCCAGAGAAGGTGGCAAGGCAGTGCCCATCTCCTACAGCACCTGGGTAACCCTTGAAAGGATCAGTCTTTGAAGCACCCATGTCCACACATTGCATTTTGTACATGACACCTCTGTGTCCTTTCAAAAGCGATGTGAGAGACAGAAGTCGCAGTGCAGGTGGTGCAGGCCTAGCTCCTGCGGGTACCCCGCTCTGGTCAGTGGGCATGTCTACAAAGCGCCCCACAAGCCAAGTCACAGAGTACCCCCTGGCCCCGGGCCGGCTGTGGACACTGCTCCCAGAGCCCTCCCAGAGCCAGCAGTGGCTCTGTGGCCGGGTTCCAGTCCGAGGTCGCCTGCAGGGTGATCTGTAGGAATTTGGTGGAAAGAGCCTATGCTGGCTGCCACTCATAATGGCCTGTCTAGACAAGCCCCAGGGGGCTGCACGGCACATTGCAGGACAGGCAGAGGCCAGCCCCTTCCCCTCTTACAAAAGAGGCTTGCAAGAGCAATACTCCGGAATCAGGGACCTTTTCTCCAAATTGAAAAACAATAAAAAAAAAAAAAACTCACTGCCAAGCCAATTCAGAGTAGGACTGCCTCTGTGGGTTCCGAGCCTCTTCTCTCTCTGACAGAGCAGCTGGTGGTTTCAAACCGCTGATCTTGCTGTTAGCAGCCCAACTCATTACCCACTAGGCCACCCACAGGCCTTAGAGCCACTCACTTTCAGGGGTGGCCCACTGTCCCAGTCGTCCAGGGCGTTTTGACAAGCAGAAATTTATTCTCTCGCCATTCAGAAGGCTGGATTCGAGTGCTGGCTCCAGGCAAGGGCTTTGGAGAAGGATGCCTTTCCACACCTGTGGGCCGGTCTTCCTCCGAGAGCAATGTGTATCTTGGCATCCACCTTCCCCCAGGTTTAGGAGAATCCCAGGGGGCAGGCGTAAAGGCAGGTTCAGTTCCTGGTCCAGAGGTCTCTCCTCACTTGTTTAATCTCTTTGCTACTTCAGAGGAGATTGGCTCAAGATACATTCTCGTCCTGCAGACTCTATCCTGCCCCAACAACAAAACTGCCTCCACTCCTGCCTCCTTAAAATCCTCAAACCCAAACCAAACGCACTGCCATCAAGTCCACGCCGACCCAAGGTGACCCAGGGTGGCAGTGCCCCTGGGGGTTTTTGTGACTCTGTTTACGGGAGTGGAACACGCCATCTTTCTCCCATGGAGTGGTTGGGGGTCTTGAACTACTGATCTTGCAGTTAGTCACCCCACAAATAACCCCTACCTACCTCACCAGGCCCCTCTGGATTTACAACAGAACGGATAATCCCATCCCCTCACAACAGGGATGCTAACCTGCCCAGCTCGGGGAAGATGACGGACCCATGAGAGCCATGGCCCAGCAAGGTAAGACTCGTGTCTGAGGGCCACACTCCAATCTGTGACACCCCCTGGGACCATCTCCTCCCAGCCCCTGCGAGTTTGAGCCCGGAGCTGGGCACCCAGTGACGAGGGCCTGGCTGAAGTCAGAGCACAGCTAGGCTCATGTGGGAAGGGCTTCAAAGGGAGGCAGGATGCCTGGGCTCGAAGTGGCCCCGTCTCTTAGCAACCGCGTGGCTGTGGGCATGTTGAGCGCTCTGGTGGGGCAGTGGTTCCGAATTGGACTGCTCATGGGCCTTGGTCTGCTGCTCCCCGGGGGAAGGACAGGGCTTGGTACTCCTGTAAAGACTGACGGCCTCAGAAAGCACCAGGACAGGTCTGCCCTGTTCTCTGGGGTGGCTGTGCCTCAGCATGGCCTCTGTGGCAGAGGGGGAGGGAGCTGTCTCCGCACTCCAAAGTGGGTATGAGGAGACCGCCTGCCCGTGGCATCGTCCGTCCCTAAGGGTTGTCTCTCTCAAGTTGTTGTCTTAGAAAAAGGCCGGGCACAGAGCCGGTGCCCCAGACCCACTGCCCTCAAGTGGATGCTGACTTGCCTCCACCCTGCAAGACAGACTGTTTACGGGAAGAGGCAGTCTCCACTTTCTTCCATGGAGCCACAGTGGGTTTGAACCCTTGACCTGAGATCAGCAGTCCTGCGCTTAGCCCACTGTGCTGGCAGAACTCAAAGAACTCCATTGCAAGAGGACTCCTCCCAAGGGGAAGGCTGGGAGTGGAACACGATGCCAGCCACCGGCTAGTGTCACTGAGGTGTATCTGTGAAGAATCAGGACCTGTCAAGTGTTCTGTTGAAGATCTATTTACTGGACTGAGCCCTGATGGCGTAGTGGTTGAGTGCGGGCCACTGGCTTGGTGGTTCAAATCCAGCAGTAGCAAGGCTCGGTAGCTCCCGCGACCACCAGAGGGCAGTGATGCAAAAAAAAAAAATTTATTTACTGGGCTAAGCCCTGATGGCCTAGTGGTTGTGTGTGGGACTGCGGTCCACAGGGTTGATGGTTCAGATCCAGCAGCAGCTCTCCAGGAGCAAGGCTGGGCTTCCTACTCCCACCAGGGCAGTAATGCCATACACAAAAAAATCTACTTATTGTAAAGTGACCAGATACCCCGCTTTTGGGGGGACAGTCCCAATTTAAAACAATTTTTCCTGTGTCCCGCAGCGCTTTAAAAAAAGTCCTGATTTTTGGAAAGAATGTACGACAAGCTAAGGAACGGCGGGAAAACAGGAAGGGAATGTACCCCTCCTACCCTCCCCCACCCTGGTCAATGGTGTCCCGCGTTACCAATGTTAAAATCTGGTCACTCTAATTGACTGCCATCTTTAAAAAGGCAACTGTGAAAATGAGGTTCTGAAGGGCGGCCTCACTCAGAAGGGCAGATTTTGGGTACCGAACTCTGATTCTGCTTAGGACCTGGGAGGATAAAGTCTTTGTTCCTTTACAATAGCGATTGCCACTCCTGGAGGTTTCTCTGGGGTGGCCCTTTGGAGAAAGGAGCACCATCTCTCTGGGAACCCGAGACTCGGGGAGCTTGATAGTCTGCCCAAAGCCACACAGATCGTACGTGGCCAACCTCGGGCTCGAACGCAGGGCTGCCTGGCTCCAGGTCACCTGTGTGCTTCACTGCGATAGCGGAGCCTGGTGTTGGGGCCAGTTCTGACTCTCGCCTGCCTTCTAGCAGAATGCCTTGGCACGTGAAGGACAGGCCTTCGGAATGGCTTCCTTCCTTCTCGATGCCTCTTTGTTGAGTGAGTCTTGTGATGACCAGGTGCATAGACAGGGGGAGAGGGCCCCTCCACCACCACCACCACCTCCTACTCAGGGGTAAAAGTGCCAACCATGCGAAGATGCAAGACCATTTTCCTGCACCAGAAGCACTCCTTGGTTGGGCTGGCTGCCCCTGGGCTCCGCCAATCCTGGGCTGCCCTTGTCCCATACGACCCACAGGAAGGGGCCACCTGCTAGACCCAGGCTGGAGGGGACAGCCTCACTGGGCTAACTCCCAGGAGTCCCTACCAGCCCAGACATAGGCCCCCTCCTCTAAGACCCCCCCTCCTCTGAGCTGAGCTGTGCTGTGCCCTGACGGGGACCCAAAAGCCCATGCCATTCGGTGACAAGGCTCCAAACTGGAAAACACACCGAGCCCTGTGAGCCCAGCTGCCACTAATGCCCACACGTCTTTCTCCTCCTCCAAGTCCTCCTCCCCAGACCCCACGCCCACCTCCTCGTCCTCTCCCCAGAGACAGGTATCCGGGTCAAATGCCCACGATAACTTCCTGGCAGCCCAGCTCAGAGCTCAGGGACCTCTGGGCTATGAGACCTCGGGCACAAGACAGGGCAGCCTCGTGAGTCTGGGGGCTTCTGCTGAGATAGCCTGAGCAAGGTGGGGGGGAAGGGAAGGGAGCCTGAGGCCCCGCCCAGCCCACCCCCTCAGTGAGCAGGTGCTCTCAGACCCTGCTATGGGGCACCAAGGCTGGGAAAGGCAGTGGTGCCCAGGTGGAGAGCTCTTTGCGCGGAGGCGTGGGGCCAGGCTGGGGAGACACCCTGGGGTGGGGGACAGCGAGGCTGGCAAAGGGACAGGCCCGACTATGGAGAGGCAGAGGGGCTGCCCCCCCCCAAAAAAAATGCCTTCAGGCCAAGAGACCCAGTGCACACGAGAGACCTGAGAGGCTCGACTCAGTGCCCAGCAACAGGCCAGGAGACCTCGGGGTGGGGTCAGAAACAGTGGGCGCCTGAGCGTTGCTCAAATCTCTGAAGAGCCTCCTGGGAAACAAGGCTTTGTTCTTTGAAGCCCCAGGGAGACAGATGCCCCGCAGGATATTAGGAAGGCGTTTCTGATAGTCTGTCTACAAAGGCACCCATGCCTGCACAGTACGGAGGTCCCTGTCAGAGGTGTGCAATCTGAGCAGGCACCGTGGAAAGAGGCGTCAGACGTCAGAGAAGCCTGGGCTTTTCCCACCACCAGTCTGTTTTTTTTCTGTTTTGTTTTGTTTTTGTGTTTTTGTGGGCATTACTGCTCTCCGGTGGTGGGAGTAGGAGACCAGTCTGGGACCTGGTTCTCGTGCCTGCAGCTATATTCCCAGCCAGGCATGACTTCACTTCTACTCCAATTCTGCACGGGGGGCCGCTCGGGACCCTCCCCCCTACTTCCTGCCACCCCAGGGCTGCCTTCTGCCATCCATCCCCGAGGAATGCCAGCTCTGACCAGAGAGGCCTGGAGCCTGGATGTGAGGCCGAGGTCCCCAGAGAAGCCCCAGCTGGCGGCCTTCCGCCCAGCAGGAATGAGGTAGAGGGGGTCAGTCTTCCAGAGAGGCCTGTTCCCACGCTCCAGAGACTCCATGGAAACTCAAGACAGCTCACCAAGACGCTGACGATTCAGTCAGGACGCTCTCGGCCCCCTGTCCTCCCCAACCCCCTCTTTTCTCTGGTCGCCAGCCATGGGCGGGGTGTCACAGGAGGCTGGGAAATCAAGCATCCTTAGCGGGCTGAGTCACAGAAAGGTGGGAGATGGGAACTGCGGGTGGGTGTGGACGGGAAGCGGTTTGTTTAGGGCCTGGGGGATGGCAGGCATGTGGGAGTGGATGGAGGGAAAGAAGCAGCCACCAGACCTCGTGAGGGTCCCAGGACAGAGGCTCAGCACTGATCAGACCAGCGGGCCTCTCTCAACACTCAAGACCAGGGGTTCCCAGGATAAAGTCAGAGGGGCTCAAGACTGGGGCTTCCGGAGACTTGAATGATGGGTCCCTACCTCGCTCCACATCATAACGCTTCCTATCAGCATTTCATGCACCCTGGGTGCTGCTTAATAAATGTTTCTGGACTTGAATTCTGGACATGCAGCACCGTAGCCTTTTGAGAGCTGAAAGGACCTCAGAGAGCAGCCCCCACGACTATGATTTCCTCCTGCTGCAGATGCAGAGATGAGACAGAGGCTGGCCCAAGGCGGCCCTGCCAGAGGAGCCACCCAACCCTGCGCTTCCTTCTTTGCCTCTCAAGACGAGAGACTGTGGTGTGATCCTCAGAGTCCAGGGCAGGGAAGACTGGGAAGGCCCGTGAGCTCACCCCCGTGAGCTCACCAGAGAGGTTCAACAGGTTCCCCAAGGTCAGGCAGCAGTGGAGAGGCAGTGTCCAGCCAGGAGGAAATTAGGTGACAGCCCGTCTTGTTCTGGTACCTTTCATGGCCAGAGGAAGTTTTCAGTGCCGGAGAGAGGCCCTCAGCCTAAGAAAGAGCCAAGGCTGGGAGCCCAAGCCTCTGGTTCCATCCTCGGTGCTGCCTCCTCTCTCTCCTCCATTTGACCCTGAGCGGGAAACCCCTCTTGGTCTCAGGGAATCCAGGGAGGGGTCAGGTCTGAGAAGCTCGGACATCTTGTCCAGATCCCACCTCTGAAACTTGAGCTCTGCTCTCTGTTCCGGTCTGCCCAGGCTTCTGGGCCTCTGGTCCACCCAACCTGGGCACTAACCAGAACCAAGCTTCCTGCCCTCAGATCCATGCGACTCAGAGTGACCCAGCTGGCTCTGAGACACTCACTCTTGAGTCGTTCTACCCAAGAGCTTCTGCTGGTTTCTGACTGCCGGCCGTGGGGAGCACAGCCTGGCGCCCCCAGGGTACAAGAAGACAGCAGCTGCCTTGAGAGAGAGGCCTCAGGATTCCTCTCTGTTACCAACAACATCTGCTAAGCCCAGGCCGGGCCATCCAGCCTTCAAATTCCCCGGAGAGACCCAAAGCTGGGAAGACCCGTGAGCTCACCCCAGTGAGGGAGTCTGAAACCAGAGAGGTTCAGCAGGTTCCCCAAGGTCACACAGCAAGTGACGCCAGGATGAACCTGGCTTTCCTGTCCCCACGGTCCTATGACAGGCACATGTGCCCTCCCATTTGGCCAGCCCTGCACGTCTCCTCTCTCCAGGAAGCGGTTTCCATATCTGCCCATAGGCAGACCGCCTAACCAGGTGCCTGGTGCAGCCCCGCCCCTCAGCACTGGGGACCACCAGAACCTCAGGAATTTTCCCAGAGGCCCTGCCCGACCTCTACCCTCATGCTGCTGGGGCCAGGAAAGCCCACCAAGCCACACTCCCATGTGCCCCAGGCCACCCGGCTCCTCTCAGAACTGCAGGCTCCAGCCCAGCTCTCTTCTCTGAAGATCTGGAAGTTTCTTACCATAAAAGGGCAAGCGTGCCTCCTGCTCACTCGTCCCGCTGCCAGCCTCATGAGAGGAAAGGCTGGACTATTTTTAGAAACCTAAGGATTTTATTCCCGAACCCAAGACAGAGACTGTGTGAGCCTGCTCCGAGGACGCCCCCTCCTCTCCTCTTCCCCCCTTTACCCTTCTCTTCCTCCCTGCTCCCCCTCCCTCCCACTCAGCCCTGCTTCCCACCCTCCCTCTCCCCTCCGCCTGTCCCATCTCGGCCCCCCCCTCTCCTCCGACCCTTCCACAGCCACCTCCTCCCCTCTCCGCCTCCCCCAGATCCGTTTTTTAGAAAGTCACACATCTGCACCCCCACCTCCTTCTTAAATACTATTTACAACATAAATTCCAAACATCCGCCATCTGGTTCTGGGAAGAGCCAAGAGATATTTGGAGAAGGAAGTCATGATTGTTCCATCTTCAAAGCCAAAAGGGATGTGAAGGCCCTCCCTCCTCCGCCTTCCTCTAGGAGCCCCTCTGTGTGGTCCCTACGGAGCGAGCATGCTCCCTCCATGACAGCAGGGTCCGGGCACTTGCAGGAAGGCCAGTGGACCTCTCTTGTCCAGGCTGCATGACTGAGCTCCTGACTTCTCTCCAGGCCTCAGTTTCTCCATCCAAACAATGGGTCTGCAATGAGGGTTTCACACACACACACACACACACACACACACACACCCATTCGTGCTCAACGACCTCACGTCCTGATTCAGAAAACCCCCTGTGGTCTCAGGCTCAGGATTCTGCTCCGGGGCCAGCCAGAGAGTGTCCTCGACAATTCTTGACGCCCCAGGCCCTCTCTCTCCCCTCTCGATCTACGCAGACCCTCCATCTGCGTCCATCCTCACACCAGGAGCCTGGGATCCTTCCAGCCAGCTGACCTTGGGGGATCCTGGAGGGACATCTTGGAGAACTGTGCCCTCCCACCTCAGGCTGCATCCCCAGCCCTGAGACCCGGAGAGGCCCGCAGGGGCCTGCAGTCACCGAGCAGGTCTGTGAGAGACGTGGGGTCTGGCCTGCTCCCCTCCTCAGTCATCACCCCAGAAGAGATCCACATCTGTGTCCACCAGCTGTCAATAGCCCCAGGAGTCGGGAGGCCCTGACCCTCCGCACAGCGCGCAGGACTGGACACAGCATCGACTCTGTGCTCATGGCCATTTTTGAAACAGGAAGGAAGGTGCAGGGGAGAAACTCCGGCTGGCAAGGGCAGAGAGAACAACAGCCCAAATTAGAAACCCGCCCCTCCCCTCCCCAGCCCATCCCAGCCCTGCCTCTGGAGACATACAGACCCTGACAGGGTCCAGCTGGCCTCCCTTACCCTGAAACGCTTTCCCTGTTCATAACCACTCTCCACGAACGCTAGCTCACAGGTGACACTGCAGCCGGAGGGAGAGTTCCCTGGTCTCGGGGTGAACCAAGCCCAGAGACTGGTCTGGCCTCCGAGATGCTGTGAGGAGCCCTGGACCCAGGCTCCGACTCACGGTGCAAAACGCGGCCTGCTCTGGCTCCACGTCCACGCCTGGCCTTATGGTTGCCGAGTGACATTGTTGCATCCACAGTGTCAGGCCACCTCAGCAAGGGCTTTCCTCCTGTTGGCCACGCCGCGACTCCACCCAGCCAGATGTCCTCCTGGGAGGGGGGGGGGGGGCTCGGTTCTTCCTGTCAACATGTCCAAAGTCTGGGAGACAGAGTCTAGTCCTGCTCCCTCCTGAGGAGCCTGTGGCAGTGCTTCTGCCGGGACGTGTTTGTGCTCCCAGCAGTCCGTGGTGCTGTCAAGGGGCCTCCCCGGCACCCTCATCCAAACCCCTCGGTCTTCTCTGCTCTTCTCTTTAATGTTCAGGAAATCAGTCTGGACCTTGTCACTCACTGTCTGCGTGACCTTGGAGGAGTGCTGCGACCTCCAGGAGCCTCTGTCTCCTCCTCTGTAAAATGGGGCGAAGAGTGCCTCGCTGGTGAGTGATTGCAGAGCCAGGTGAGGAGATCCGTCTAGGACAAAGCTCGAGCACCTGCAGGACCCAGCAAAGCACGCCTGCCTCGCTAGCTGTCCCCGTGATCGTCACGCACCCAGGCAAAGCCTGCTCGGCACCAAGCCTGATTTCATACGAGACCCAAGAACCACAATTGCCAGCAGGGAGAACCATGCTTCGTACGGTGTCCACTGGCCGCTATCTTCAGAAGTCCTGGCCTTTCTCACCCCAGGCTCCTGTTGGACTCGAACGTCCCACCTTACAGGCAGCAGCTGGGAGCCTTCACCACTGGCACAACCCAGCATCTCCACCATCACGGCAGGCACCACGCACCATGCTGGGAGTCTGGGCCTGGCAAAGGGCTTGGCCCTTGCATCCCTCTGCTCCCTCTCGCTGGCATCTCTCCCATTTCCTCCATGAGCTGCATTCCCAGGCCTGCCTCGGAAGTCCCCGGCAGCTGCCCTCCCTGGGGAGGAAGCAGGAGCGTGTGAGGCTGGTGAACTCCGCAGGCCTCCCAGGGCAGGCGGTGCTCTGGGAACTGAGGCCCGGGGCAGTCACATCACCCCAGCACAGGCACCTCTGCCCTCCCAGCTCCTCACCCTCTCCTTCCGCTCACCCCAACGCCCCCTGGGTCCTTGCCGATAATGAACCCTGCGGCCAGTCCTTGTGCAGGACTTGACATCGACCTCATTGCTTCACTGGCAAGTCTATGATGTCAGCAGCCACGGAGACTCAGAGAGGTGAAGCCACTCGTTCTAGGTCACACCGCTGCGTCAAAGGCAGTCAAGTCTGACTCCAGGGCTGCGTCTATGCTTTGCCTTCCCAGTACGCCCTGGGCTAAGGGCCAAAGGAGAGTGCCCGTCCCACGCAAACGGCATTAGCCTGTGCTCGGGGAGCTGTGGGCCTGACAGTCCGTGCAGAAAGGGCCAAGTGAGAAGCTGTGGGCTTGCAGGGACCAGGGCACCGCCGCCATCATTTGGCCCACAGATGTGCTCTCAGTCCCTCGTGTTTCTTGGAAATGAGCAAGACCAGGAGAGGGCACCCGGCTTTGGCGATGGCCATGACAATATGTGCTCTGTTTGTGGTCTCTCTGCCAGGCCTGCCCACGCTCAAGAGTCAGCTGGGTCAAGTGTGAGGAGGTCAGGTTCAAGGTCTGCCTCTGAGACTTGTCGCGGGTGACCCTGAACAGGTGGCAATGCCTCATTCTATCCCAGCTGACAAAGGAGAACTTCCCCAGGGGAACAGGTCACCATGTCCAACCTCTGGCTGCAGCTCAGTGCTTAGCCAAGGTGTCCCCAGAGCTCCTCCTGAACCCTGGTAAAGGGACCCTGCTTCCTGCCTCTCCAGGTGTGAGTGCTCCCGGGGTTCTGAAGACCTGCAGGACTAGCCTGCACGGCAGCCGTGGCCACCATCTCCCCCCATTCCTTGCCATGCCTGAGAGGTGGCATCTGGTTCTGCCTTCTCTGAAGTGGGATGAGGCTGGCTGCGCTGCAAAGGGAAGGGCGTCTCCTGTTCTCAGAGCTGGGACTGCTCAGAGGACCCTCTGTCGAAGCCAGGTAGGCAGAGCGGAAGCGGTGACTGGCCAAGGGCAGAAGTTTCCAACGTCTCGCTGGCCAGGCCTGGATGGCCTGTTAGAGCCCAGGGACTGGTCAGGACCCTGCTGACTGACGCTGTGGCCACATGGCACCCTGCATGCTTCCAACAGCGGCCATCTTTGTTCCTTTCAGGCAGAGGCACAGGCTTGGGGCGCCTGGAGGGAACCATCCCTACAACTCCGACATCGCAGGAGCAAGAACCCCAACAAGGGCACCTCCTGGGACCAGAGGAGGGCGGGCAGCAGACAGCCTGGAAACAGAACAGATGAGTGAGTTCCCCCGCTCCCCGCCCATCCACTGCACACTCCACGGGCAGCTCCTGTGACAGCCTGGTGCCCTGGGAATGCCCCAACCTCACCCCACCCAACCCCAGCCTTCACAACGTTCCCAAAACCAGGCCTACAACTCGAGCGGGCAGAAAGACACTCAGTGAAAGAAAAGCAGCGCTTCTCACCGGGTGGAAAGAGTCCGTCCATCACTGCCAATCAGACGAGGGAGACTCGCTGACACGTTGCCTAGCAACCAATTCTGTTGCCTGTCAGCCTTGGACCCTGGTGGGAAACAAGCCTTCTTCATGGAGAGATGGTGGCCGGCCACCCTTGCCACGGCACACAGTCCTCTCAGTGCTGAGGCTCACAGGGGCCTTTTGGGGCGGAGCGCAGCTGCTCCACAGGTCTCCGAAGCCGTGAGCCTTCGTGGGAGCAGACGGCCTCGTCTCTCTCCGGCAGACCGGCTGGTGGGTTCGAACCGCCCACCTTGCAATTAGCAGCCCCACACCTCCCCCACGGCGCTCAACGCCTCTCTCCTACTCAGGTCAAAATCTGCCTCTCACTGCCCGTGTCCTGGTGGGCCGGAGGGAACTGTACTCGGATGGAGGGAAAACTGCCTAACTACTGCAGGCCGTTCTAGGCCTGTGAGGGACCTGGGTGTGGACGGACTGTACATGAACAGAGCCGGAAAACAGAAACCAGATCAGGAACCAGGACTCCACCCAGCCCAGCCTTCCCACAAACCAGCCGGGCAGCCCCTGCGGGGCTGGGGACCGATGGCTAAGAGGAGGGTGTGAAATGTCACAGCCCCAGAACCAGGGAAGGAAGAATTCAGACGCAGAACTCAGAGGCGCTCAGGGGCTGGAGCCATGACACAGGTTGCACACTGCACGCCTCTGCGGCTGAGGAGAAGCAGCCCCAGGGGTGTGGGAATGAGCGAGGCCCGCCGACGCCTGGGTGCAGCCGGAGGGAGTCGAGGAACAGTTCCAGTCCGTGCTGCTCTTACTGCTAGTGGCGGCCACGGAGTTGGTGTCTGATGCGGGCGATCCTTGTTCACTGGAGTCAACCCATGCTGATGTGTGAGGTTCACTGGGATGATTGCTTTATCGGAGGCCATTCCTCTAATCCTGCTTAGCTTGACAGTCCCTCTGAAAGGTGTTCCACATGGAAGTGGCCCCGCAAGGCCCAGCCCTGCCCGCTGGACACAGGATGCAGTTCTCTGACTGGGGAGAAGCAGAGCATGCACGAAGGCCCTCTGTGGGGAGCAGGCAGGGCAGGGGTGCCGCCCCTTGAGCCAAGTGGTGAAGCTGAGGCCCCGGTCCTCAGAGGCCCAGGTCCAGCTGGATTGCAGAGGGCGGAGGCTGGAAAAAGGGGAGGGGTATTTGGAGGAGCAGCGGGAGGAAGCAGACCTCCAGGAAGGAGCCTGACATTCCGGAGACAGGGAACCAGGCCCAGCCTGTCTTATGTAAGACAGCCCACCTGTTCCCCACTGCACACCCCAACACAGGTGCAAACGTGCCTCCAGCACCGTGCACACGCCGGGCCCTTCCTCCCTGACAGATGACCCCGGAGACGGGCGTCTAAACAAATTGGATTAGGAGGGCTGCAGGCGCCTCCTCCCCGCCTGTCAGGCTCCGACACTAAGCAGGCCTGCATGTCAGCTGCGGTCTCCCGCCACTGGCCTGCAGCCCTCCCCAGGAAGGGAGCTGGGGTCCTGGAGGGAGAGCCCAGGGCGGTCAGGAGCACACAGGATGTGAGTGCTTATGGGAGGCATGCCTCCCAGTCCTTCCCAGCAGCCACCCCCCTCCTCCCCTAAGCCCTCCTACAGCCCCTCCCAGGGTCACTGCTGCCCAGAGGAGCAGAGTCGGGGGGCCCAGGCCCCACTCAAGCAGGTTTCCCTCGCAGACCAGGCCATCTCCTCAGGGTTGTATGTCCCCGAGTGGGCAATGCAGGGAAGCGGGTGGGGGCGGGGGCTGAGGGGGGAAATCACAGAATGCTGTAACAGCAGTATTCTGGACTGCGGGCTAGAGGACATTTTTTATTGCTGGGAGGCATTGAGTAATTTTTTTTTTTCCTGACAAAGGGTGGTAGCCAAATAAATTTGGAAGTCCCTGCTCTAGAGGGGAAGTGGGAGCTTGCTTTGGGGGTCAGGAAGACAGTGCCCTTCTGCTTCACCCTGGCTTTTCCTGGCCTCAGAGATGCTTTGGGGGGTGGGGCCTGGGCCACCACGCTGAGGTTTCATGAGGTTGCCCATGGGTGGTCCCTCATACCCCTTCCCGGACCCAAGTCTGTGCCAGGCCCTGAGTGGGGATGGGGGCGAACAGAGGATGCGCCGTGGTTCCTCTGTAGCTTAATTAAGAGAGCAAGCTCCTCAGAGGGTGGTCTTTGGGCGCCGGGTCCCCCAACCTCCAGGAAGCAGGCCCGTCCAGCAGAGTCTTTTCCAGTTGGTGCGGTCCCCGCGGTCGGTGCACAGTGCAGTTGCTAATCAAGAGATCTACAGTTCCACCTCAATCACAAGGGGTCTGCTTAACTTTCTGGTTGTTTTCAATGTGGTTGAAGACCGACACCGGGAGGGGCCTTAGCAGTCAGCCTGTTTGGGACACAGACCCTGTAGCCCGACAGGCCTGAGTTCACCCCACCCACGCCCCAGCCTCTTGTGAATGCCCAAGCGGGGATACCCAAGTTCTCACCTCCGAGGGCCAGCTCTGAAAACTGTGTCTTACACCCTGGAGACACAGAGAAGATCAGTGGCCCAGAGAGGCCCGGGGCTTTCCCAGGTTGCCCCCTGAGTTAGGGATTGGGTCAAGATGCTTTCTCTCCAAGCACCCCCCGCCCCTACCCCTTCCTTCCACTCACACACTTCAAGCAGCCCCTGGACCGAGAATTGAGCAGGTAGGGGTGATTCCTGGCCATGGCCTGGCCTCTGTGACTGCCCGAGGTGACCAGGGTGGCCCCCACAGGAGAATAGCTGGAGAGGGGGGCAGAGGGGAGGCCACCCAGGCCAGCATGGCCTGACCATATAAGGGAAGGAGCCCAGGAGGTGCCCTCGCTAGGCCAGTGCAATCCAGACAGCTGTGTTTATTTCCTTCCTTCCAGCTCCCCCTTACCTGTGCCTCCCAGAGCCTCTCCCTGCCCGGCGACAGGCCCCTGAGACAAGCGAGGAGACAGCCATCCTTCCGGGGGGCAGCTCTCAGGCCAGCACTCTGGCCCAAAGGTAAGAGTTTGGACCCCTGTGGTCCAACCACATCTTTGTACAAGAGGGGGTGCCTGGCCTCAGAGAGGAGAGGGGGCTGGTGGGACATGACCATGCACATCAGTGCCAGAACCTGGGCCCCTCACCTCCATACCGAGGCAAAGGGGCTTCTCATGAGTGAGGTGGGAGACACATGGGAGCTACCAAAGTCCTTCCCTGCTGGGTTCTCTCAAATCCACATTCATTTAAAGGAGACTAGGGCATGGTGACAGACTGGGGCTCCGCCTTGTCTGCCTGGCTGCCTAGCAAATAGGCCAGCCGGCCAGGAGAACTTTCTGCCCCTTGGTCCCCCTCCGAGCCCACCTTAGGGAAACCTTCCAAATTTATACACACACACACACACACACACACACACACCAGGGAGCCTCTCTGGCCTCCCAGACCTGGGAATTCTTCCAGAGGTCATCTCGGAAGCGACTTGACTCGGCCAGCGGCCTGGCCCCCTTCCCAGGGCCCTTGCCTCCACCCCAGCCCCATGCCTGAGTGTGTACCCATCCCACTGGATCTCTGCTCCCCCCAGAACTTGATGTGCTGCACAAACAGGGGACACCGTGTGTCTCCAAAGGACGGGTGCATGGTCAGGGGAGGAGCCATGCAGTGGAGAGATGAAACCGCAGGGTCCCGGTCCCTGGAGAGACTTCTCCGTGAGGCTCAGAACCACACCCGGATAAGCACAATAGAGATGTTTAATCCACAGCTCTCCTTACACTCACGAAGAACCCCGTTGCCACTGAAGCGATTCTGAGTCCCCATCATGAGCGCCCAGGACAATGGAACTGCTGCCCACAGCTCCTCAGTCGGTAGCCTCGCAGACTGAAGCAGACCCTCACACCTCCTGCCTGGGCTGCTCTGCCACCTGTCCCCACGAGAGTCCCACTAGGACCCAGGGACCAGAAGGGCTCTGCTGATCGTCACAGGCCCACAGACCAAGAGCCACAAAGGAGAGGGTGGCCTGTCTGTCCTCTGGTCAGAGGCTGCACGTCCGTCCCTGCATCCAGATCCTTCCATCAGGAGAGATGCTGCCTTGGCTGCCGATCCCTTAGTCTGCCGAGGGCAGCCGGGCGGGAGTGGGGGAGGGGACCCTCGTTCTCAACTCCCCCAGTTCAAGGCCTGGGTCTGAGACCCAGGCCCAGTTGATTTCCTTTCTTGTCCTCTGTGTGGAGAGAATAGCTCTCCATAGCTCTTCTCTAGAGTAGACGTGATAGATAGGGCACTGTTCTTCAACTGTCAATCACTGAGTGCTCCCTGGGCCGGTTCAACATCTGCTCAGAGTGTTTTTAAATGTAGTAAGGGTCCTTTAAAAAAAAAAACTATTTTTTTGGTAGGGGGAGCATTGCATTATGAATTGGATGAAGGTTTTCGGAGCAAGTCATCGGTTTTGCATGTTTCAGTATTCAGACTCATCTTGTCTCATCTCATTCATTGCCATCCCTTCTTCCCCACCCCCACCCCCGGCCCCCATAATCTAATTTACCTCTCTCCTCCCTGTGTTTCCTGCTTCCATGTCTCTTTCTTGTCTGAGCCTCCTGAAGGTCGCTGTCAGGACCATACTGGTGCTTCTTCCAAGGTGTGTGCACATACCACTGTTACTGTTCCCCCGAATAGAGTCAGTTGGCCATTGTTTGGTTGAAAATCCAGCCCTGGGGTGAGTTTCATTCCAGACCTACAGAATGCCTAAGGGACATGGTCCTGGGTCTCCCATAAGTCTCTCAAACCTGGTCTCTTTCATGGTTTGGGGGTTTTGATTCCCTCTGCCCAGGACCTTTAATGTGGTTGCTGTGGGAGGAGCAGACAGAGGTCACGGGGCACCATCTAGTTCTTCAGGTGTCAGAATCAGGTGTTCTCAAGTTCCCCTGGACTTGTGGTTTCTGAGTCTCTTTGATTTTCCTCATTCTTCTGGTTCACATGCTTCCATGTAGACTTTATGGAGCTCTGGAGAATGAAAAGGACGCCCCTATGCCTCTGTAGGAGAGAAAGGTTAAAAATCAGTGCCCCAGACACAAGCAACATCATTCCCGTGGAACCTGCCACGGTGGCCCAGGGGTTCTGGGGGAGATGCTCAAAGGAGCTGCAGAGAGGAGGGCCACCCATGGAAGCTGCCCCTCTGCCCCGAGAAACAAAGGGCTGGAGGGAAATCAGCGGGGTCACGGGCTTCCGAATTAGGGAAGGGAGCCCGAGGCCAACCATTAGGCACCAGACTGCCAACTGAAGACATTCAGTGGAGCCACGGGACAAAGAGCTGGACGTCTGCTCCCATAGAAAAGGCCCTGGGAGGTTCCACTCCATCCGAGGGTCTCCATGAAGCTCTCTGCTCAACCACCATCACAATACTTAGTGAGTGGCTGTGAGGCCAGGACACACACACACACACACACACACACACGATCCCGCACCTCTCAGGGCTCCGTGGGAAGCTAAAGGGGTCAGGTAGCCGGGCTTTGTTTGGAAGCAGCCCCACGGCAAGCGAACGCAAGGGGCTGTCCTCCCTGGCTTGGTTCCTTCAGCAAATTCTCATTTTTGAGGACATCCCTCCCAGGCCCCCTGCTTGTCCCCAGGACAGACACCCCTGGGAGTGCTTGTCACCCAGTGTCTAGGCCAGCGGAGTGGCCATTGAGCAAATCTGGGGGAGGGGTGTTCTGGGGGTGCCCCCAGCAGGGACAGACCAAGTGAGAGAAGGACTCTGCCTGCCTGCCCGCCCAGAGCTTCTGATCCAAGCCCAGGGCTCGGGACGCTGAGCCAGCTGTAGTCATTCTCCCCATTGGGCTGCACGTGTGGACAGAGCCCCCAGCCAGGCCCAGGGACCCCCGTTGGAGCAGCGGGGTCCTGGCTCTCAGAGCACCAGCCAGCTGGGGGCAGCCGTCCACCTGCGCTGATCGACCCTGACCTCAGTAGCACTACGTAAGTGGACAGGGCCCGAGCAGGTGGGCCACGCAGCCCAATAAAGGTGGCATCAGAGGTGGGCTAAGGGTTGAGGAGGAGGATGCAGGGTGCTCAGGGGCATGGGGGGTGGGGGAGACCCGGATTCAGCCTGAGGACAATGGTGATTTCAGAAAGGAGAGTGCTATGGTGCTATTTGCATTCTAAACACTCTCTTCGGAGGCTGTGTGCAGGGCTGGAGGAAAGGCCCGGGTGGACGCCAAAGCCCTCTGGTCCGGGCAAACATTTCATGATAGAGGTGGCGTCAGGGCCCCAGAAGGGTGCCGCCTGCGTGGGCCCCAAAGGCAGGTTCACATGTCCTGTGGCTCCATTTCTACGAAGGTCCGGAAGAGACAGAGGGGGCTGCCCAGGTCTGGGAGGGAGTGGTGAGCATTCTGGGTTGCGGGGATCTGTGTCAGGTGATGAAATACGGTCATACGGGCTGGCTGTGACGACAGCGGAAGCACACGACTTTGCATTCAGAAACCTGTGCTTGGATGGCGGGACTGGGCGTCAAGCAGCCACTTTTAGAAGGAAAAGCTGGTGGAGGTTGGACAGGGGGTGGTACACAGGCTAGCTCCCGGGAGGGCCAGACCTGGGTGGTAGGCCCCACCCACAGTGCGACACTCTGAGGTCCTCTCCACCCCTGCCCTGTCCAGGTGAGCCCTGGCCCCGACCCGCCGGAACAGAGCCACGTGGTGCCCTGTCTCCCAGCCTGAGGTGCAGTGCTGCATCTCTGGTCAGTTGGGAGTCTGAGATGAAGCACTGTAGCTCGGGAAGGGAGAGGTTGTTCTACGGCCATCAGTCTGGACGTGGTGAGTGAGAGGGCTTTGTGGTGGTGGCGTGGGGCAGGGGGTGGCGCGGGGCAGGGGGTGGCGCGCGTGAATCAGAGTCAATCATATTTCTGTCTCCAAGCCGCTCACTGTGCTAGTTCATGGCCCTGGGCCAGTTTGTCCACCTGTAAAATGGGGACGGATTGTGGCCACGACCCAGCACGCTGCTTCCACTGGTTCCTTCTGAGCCCCCCGACCGGCACCCCCACCCTGTCAGAGAGTCAAGCCTGCCGTGTTGGGGCCCTCTTCAGCATCCTTCTCAACCTGGGGCCCCGTGCTGTTTGTTTATGAGAAATGGGCAGCCATTAATAAATGTTTTCTAGTTGAAACCCATTCACCACGGGGGATTAGTGAGGACCTTCAAAACCCTTTCAGCCCTAAAGGCCAAAGACCCTCTCGGGCTTTGGGTCCAGCCTGGCATTCTCCATGGTCCTAGTCTTGGGCCCAGGCCCTTGCCTGAACCCGTCCCAGCATCTCACAGTGTGGGGGCTCTCTCAGGGGCTACAAACAAGCAGGGGTCGCAGAGGGAGACCACCGGGCAGGGAACAACTGTATCTCCTCCCTGCACCAGCCCAGGAGCTGGGCAGTGGTGTCGGCCCACGTGGCAGAGAAGACAACAGAGGTGCCAGGACATGGCTTAGCCTGGGGCACATGTGGCCTTTGCTGAGCCGGGGCTGAGCCCAGGTCCCCCTGGCTTCAGCTGCACGTTGTCCCACCTGCTCCATCCAAGCACCGAACTTGAGCCTCCCTCTGTCTGGTCCTTAGGTCTGGGGTCACATTTAGCAAAGTCAGACCCCGATACTTTCCTCTCGCCATGCCGACTCCCCAGATCCTTCTTATCCCACCGGATCTGGTTGATCCTACATTTTTTCAGTTTGGGAATGAGGGGAACTGAAAGGTCAGGGGACGGCACCAGGTAAGACTGGGAGCCACCCCGCTCTCTGGTGTAGAACAGAACCGCCCCTCTGGCTGGAGGCTCCGGGTGACACGCGCAGAGGCTGTGGCCGGTGTGGAAGCCTAAGGGCTGGGGTGCCAGAGGCTTTCTTGTCAACAGTGTGGCCTCTGATGGCCAGGGACAGTCTTTCCCATGCCCTGCCGCCGCCCAGGGCAATGGGCCCTGTCCTGGGTGCATGGGGCTCGAGCCGGCTTCTGCAGACGGGCCCGGATGTGGAAGAACGGGCCGGCTGGCCTTGGGGACACAGTGCCCAGCTGTCGAAGGCCACGCGT
>PVJH01036376.1:0-18826 GCA_004026705.1 Nesogale talazaci | reverse complement strand
TGGAGAAGGACATTAGGTTTGATAAAGCAAAGGGTCAATGAAAATGAAGAAGACTCTCAAGTAGGAGGATTATTGCAAAGGCAGAAATAACCAGTCCCTGGAGAAGGATATCATACTTGGTAAAGTAGAGGTGTGGCCAAAGACAGGAAGACTCTCAATGGGATTTATTGGCACCATGACTGTGAAATCAATATATAGTACATTAAAATATAGGAACAATTGTGAGAATTTGATAGGAATGCTTTGCTTGGGAAACTTAGTTTTTCTGCATTGACAGTGCAATATTACAATTTTCTATTATAATTGACTTATGGAAAATATTTTAATTTTTCTTCTCTGTCAAGTTTCCATTTTACACAGACCTTAGCTTCACAGGTTTAACTATATAGTTATCATTGTATTATCCATTTAATAAATTTTTTCAAAAGTCAAGAAAAATAAGAGTAAGCACTGTGCTATGCCTATACTTTGCTTTCTATTAAATTCTGTCTAAAAAGAGTACAATGATAATTAACATCGTATACATTTGCTCCAATTGCCAAACATTAGTCTCACCTCTAATCTCACTCTTATTATACTCAAAACCTTCAAGTACTAATGACTTCTTGAAGCATATTACTTAAAATTATGGTTTGTAGATTACCAGCATCATTTGTAAATATTTTTCTTAACGTTCTTGGGAGCATAATTGCTTGTACACTTTTTTCTCTAACTTCCTAACTTCCATTTGTTAATTACTTCATTATGCTCTTCATTTGACTGAATGATGCTGTTCTGATTTACCAATCCCTGCAAAAAGAGTCAGCAGAAAGGAGAAAAATTATTCTTATTTTTATTTAATTCTTATTTAATTCTCAAATATTACAAACTCTATAAAAATTTTTGTTTCCCTGATTCTTTACATCTAATGGTATCCTCCTTTGAAAAAGAATATATTTTTGGACCAGCTGTCATGTTTTTCAGTAATCTGTGTTTATTTTAAATCTTCATCTTCTGGAATTATATGATATTTTAATTCATTTATATTTTGGTACCTCTAGTGTTGATCTCTTAGATTAGGAAATCAATCTTATTTGTTGGATTTGATTAAATAGAAAACTATCACGTATAAAATATTTTCATTAATTTTTCCTTTGTAAAATATTCTATCCACTCATGCTCCTTATAATAAAACTATTTGATTCAGGGGGCTTTTATTTAAACTACATTATTAAAAAAATACATTTCTCCTTTCATGTGATATTTGTTTAAATTATTCCCTTCACCTAATAAGGATGAATCAGCAACTATTAAAATAAAAATAGTGTCACCAAGACCTATGTACCCATCAGGGATTATGATGTCAAATAAGATTTTTAAAATAAAATGAAACTCCCAAGGAATTATTCAACTAATCGAAATTAATTCCACTTGAGGTTTGTGGGAATTACTGTGTCTATGAAATGGGTAAAAGAGAAGTAGGGGAAAGTGAAATGTTGGAAATGAGTCAAAGTATTAAAGATCATGTTACACGGAATACTTTTCTCTTAATGAAATTTCAATATATTGATAACATAAAATTAAATTATATTGAGCAGATTTAATGGCTATAATTTTAAATGACAAACTAATGAAAATGAAGTTTCTAACATCAAGAGTATATCTACTTTCTATAAGATGATTCTCTATTCTACAAAACGAGATAGACCACCTCATTTGGAGTTATTTGCTTCTGTCATATAATTCCTTGATAGGGTGGTTTTGCTAGTTAATTTTTAGTGTATTAGCAGTTGGTATCTTGACCCTGTTAGTTGTTGAAATTGAGTATCAATACACATACATATGCATCTGACTCAGACTCTGGTATTGTTATTAGAGATCATCAAATCAGTTCCGACCCAAAGGAAGCATTTCCTAGCCATGCACCAGCTTCACAATTATTCCCGTGCCTGAGCCAATTCTTGCAGTCAGGTGTCAATTCATCTCATTCAGAGTTTTCTTCTGTTTAAACTTCCCTTCACTTCCCCCAGCAAGATATCCTTCTCAAGGGATTGGTCTCCCTTGACAACATGTGACAAGCTAATAAATACATCTTACACCAGTATTACAAAATAATATATCTTACACCATATGTGTAAGATGAAGCCTTACCCTCTTTGCCTCCAAAGAGTACTCGGGCTGTACCTCTTCTAAGACAGATCTGTTTATTCTTTTGGAAGTTTATGGTGCATTCAATATTCTTCTCCAGCACAACAAGTCAAATGGATCAATTCTTTTTCAACGTCTAACTTCACAGCATATAAGATACTTGCAAAATACCATGGTTTGGCAGGCACAGCTTAGTTCTCAAAGTAACCACCTCCATTTCAACACTTTATAGAGGTCTTGTGCAGTAGATTTATCCAATGATATATGTCTTCTGATCTCATAACTGCTTCTTCCATGACTGTTATCATAGCAAAACAAAATATCTGACAACTTTAATATTTTCTTCAGTTTATTATGGTGCTACCTATTGGTCCAGTTGTGAGAATTGTGTTTTTCTTTATGTTAAGTAGTAACCCACCCTGTTAGTCGAGATAGAGGAGAGAAACAAAATTCATAAGCACACTTATGTATATAAAGAAGAAGTTTACATAAAGAGTAATTGTACGTAAGAAAACTTCCTAACTCAGTCCAGATCGTCTCCAAATCCAACATTAGCCCATACGTCCAACAACCTACAAAGTTCTCTTCAGACTCATGAAATATAGACAATGATCCCAAGTGCAGAATGATCACAAATTGTGGGTCGAAAGTCTTTGGAATCAGTGATGTTGTAAGCATCTCAGCACAGGCAGGAGTCTCCACATGACTTCGTGAGGTCCAGAATCCTTGCTGTATCAGGGGAGGTTTATGTGACTTCTCCTCAGGGAAGAGGAGGGAGCCACTTCTCACAGGGAGCCAGCCTCATCAGGGGGTGTTTCCAAGGGAAAAAGCAGAGAGAGTGTGTTTCCTGCCCTCAAGAAGGAAGTACCAGATTTCTTAGAATTCTCAGAGGAGAAGACCATGCCCACCCAGAGGTCTCATTGGCTGTCTCCAGACTGACCTGCTAGGCTTCACCCCTACACTCTTAGCCCTCAAATTGACACCAGATTAGGTGACTGCCACAGTCCTTAATATCATCAGCAAGTACTTCAACTTCTCCCTACTTTCAGCAACCAAGGTTGTGCAATGCACATATTGCATGCTATTGATAAGTCTTCCTCCAATCTGATGCTTCATTGTTATTCATATAATTCAACTACTCTAATTATGAGGATGTAAATCTGATGCATCCCTGACCCAATTTTAAGCTATGTGTTATCCTAGTGTATGGTTTGCACAAATCCTACTTGATCTATGTAAACATTTCACAGGAACACATTTATGTGTTCTAGAATTTCCATTTTCCTTACGTTATCCATTGTTATGATCCATGCAGTTTAATGCCTTTGCATGATACAATGTCACTTAGGTCAGCCAAGACCCATCTGACAAAAGCAATTATATGCCCTGATTCATGTCCTCTTCTCAAATCAACCTGACCCTCTGGCAACTCCCTGTCAGCATATTGTTTCAAACATTGTTGGTTAATTTGCAGCAAAATTATACTTTCATGTGATATTGATGATATCGTTCTTTAATTTGATCATTCTTTTGGATCATCTTTCTTTGTAAGGGGTACAGATATACATCCTTTCCAGTCAATTGAACAAGTAACTGTCTTCCAAATTTCCTTGTATAAGCAAGTAAGTATGTCTAGTACTTCAACAGCTTGTTTAAACATTTCAGTAGTTTTTCTATCAGTTTCTGGATCCTTGTTTTTAGCTAATGCTTTAAGTGCAACATAAACTTCTTCCTTTGGCACAAGTGGTTCTTGCTCATATGTTATCTCCTTAAATGGTTGAAAATTGACTGATTTTTGGTACAATGGTTATGTGTTCTTTCCATCTGCTTTTGATATTTCTTACATCACTCTATATTTTCCCATAGAATTTTTCAATCGTGAAACTAAAGGCTTGAATTATTTCCTTGAGTTCTTTACATTTAAGATATGCTCAGCGAGCTATTCTTTATGACTTTCTATCTCTAGGTCTTGCACATTTCATTATAATATTTGGTTTTGTCTTCTCAAGATACTGTTTGAAAATTTCTATTCAGCTCTTTGACTTCATCTTTTCTTCCAATTGTCTTAACAATGCTACCTTTAAGAGAAAAATCTCAGGGTCTCTTCAGACATATATTTTGATGTTTTCATTCTTTTTTTTTTGAATGACCTATTTTGCTTCCTTTATGGATGGTGTTTTTAACCCTCCCCCCCCCCCAACTGATCATCAGGTCTTCTGTTATTCATCTTCAAGGCATCAAATTTTTTCCTGGGATATGTTAAAAATTCAGGCAGGATAGGCACAAGTTTGTATTTTGACTCTAGTGCACTTGTTTTAATTTACTACAGCTTCAACCTGAGCTTACATATGAGTAATTTATTCATAGTACCACTGTCATCCTTTGTCTCATTTTAGCTGCTGCTCTTGGGCTTCTCCCTCATCTCTTTTCACTGATGTAGTCAATTTAATTCCTGCATTATTCATTTAGAAAATTCCACATGTATAGTCACCAATTTTATTTTTAGAAAGAGTATCTGTGATATAGTCATTCATCTTCCAAAATTATATCTTGCAATTTCCAGCTTTGTTTCTATCACCAAGATCATATTTTCAAACCATCTCCCCTTCTTCTTTGTTTCTAACTTTTGCATTTCATCATCAATAATTAATGAATCCTGATTGCATATTTGATCAATTTCAGATCAAAGTCTTTGGTATAATTTTTCAATTTATTCATCATTAACTTTTGTGGTTAGTTCATAAATTTGAATAGTGTTTAAATTGTTTCAATTTTTTTTGTATATAAGGAAAGAGTTTAATACAAAAGGAATGGAACACTGAGAAAGCATCCCAGGCCAGTCCAGTTCAAAGTCATAAGCCCAATATTAGCCCATATGCCTGATTCAAGTCTATAATGTCTCTTTCGGACTCATGAAGTCACAGGTCAGTGGGTGCAGAATGCCAGTGCTGGCAGGGGTCTCCCCATGGCTCCTCCCTTCTAGGGCTCAGGGTCCATCAACAGCATTCAATGGTGGCAGAAGCAACTCCTCTCTGGCAGGGGTCTCCACGTGGCCTCTCTAGTTTCAGAGGTCTAGCTCCATCGGAGTAAAGCTGTGTGTCTTCTCCTCTGGCTCCTTCAGCTTCTCAGATGTTGCTATCTTGTCTTGTCCGTGATTAGTCATCTCTCTGTTTCAATCTTATTAAAGGCAAATGGATATAATCCTATCACAGACAGCATTGTACTTCAAGATAGCTCTTGAAATGTCCATTTTGACTATGAATGCAATGCCTTTCTTTTGATGTCCCTCATCCCCCGGAGTAGTAAATCGCATGCTTTCCTGATTTAAAATGACCAGTAGCAGTCAATTTCAATTCAGGAGGATTTTGAACTTTATGTATTCCAGTTCATTTTTTGACAACTTTTATTTTTCCAAGATTCATATTTCATACATTCCAAGCTTCAATTTATAGATTATGTCATTAAATAAAAATATTGAAGTCTCCACTCCCACAGGCTTTAATCCATTCAAATCAATAAGGTTGACTCTACTTTGATAACTCAGCTCTGGCTCATTCACATTTCCAATGCCTTCTCCCCTGAGAAGTCCGTCGCCTGACACTGTCCCTGACACTGTTCCCTTCCCATCCACTCGTCCTTCAGTATCTGACAATGTTTTGATGCTAACCATGTTGTTTTCAGTGGCTCCTGCTTCCAAAGTGGACAATGGGTCATTTCTTTCTCGTCTTTTCTGAATCTGGAGAGCCACTGAAACTTGATCACCATGAGTGGCCCTGTTGCATTTGAAATATCAGTGATACAGCTTCTGGTCCCGTGGCAACCCATAAGTCATCACAGTGTGACAAGCTTGGAGACATGCCGTTTGACAAAATGGGAGCTTACAAATAGATATATGTGTAGCGTGGGAAGTGACTCTAACCATTAGTGCTAAGCCATTAGGAATTTTAAGCCAGCAAAAAGATATTTGGTCTTTGTCTTAGAAACAGAAAAGAAGAATATGGTAATCTTTAAATTAAGTGTGACCTGGTTCAAATGAAAATATACTATGCTAGCTTTTATAAACTTGTATTCAGTCATAAGTGCAAACAAATTTCTTAATCCTTAATTTATAAGAAACTATGTGACATTCAGTTATGCTCTAGCTTTAGAAAGAAGAGGCAACATATTAATCTTTGATGTGACACTTGCTCTCATCGTGTGAGCTTAGGTAAAATATTCCATTAAAAAAACTCTTAATTTTTGGGGCTGAGCCCTGGTGGCGACCAACTGGGCTGAAGGGTCAAATCCAGCAGCAAGGCTGGGCCTCCTACTCCCACCACCAGAGGGCAGTGATGCTACAAAAACAAACAAAAACAAACAAAAAACTCTTAATTTTTACTCACTCTTGAGAGAAGACAGAGATTGAACCTTCTTCTCGTGGTATCCTTAGGTGTATAAAATGGTTGCTAATAAAGACCATTAAAAACCCTGGTGGTGTAGTGGTTCTGATTTGGGCTGATACTTGCAAGGTCAGTAGTTTGAAACCACAAGCTGATTCTTCAGGAGAAAGATGAGGCTTTCTAATTTCATTAAGAGTTAAAGTCTCAGATACAGTTTTTTTTTTCATTTCCTGTAGGGACTCTATGAGTCAGAATTGACTCAACAATTATGAGTAAGGCATGGCCATTAAGCGTTTCACAAGGCCACTGCATGTCGACTCCTGGGACACACAAGAGTGGGGGAACATCAAAACTGAAAATTGCTCTCAAAAGAACAGGTTGCTCTGGTGACAAGCACAGATATTTGCCAGAAGAGATAGCTCAAGAACAAATTACCATGGTAACTACAGTGTGGTTTTCCAGGAGTTCAGCAAATATAACTTTCAGAGAATGAAAATAAAACTTGCCCCTATTAGATTAGGCTTTATATATAATAATTTCAAACAATATATGTACAGAACTCAGGTATAAATAAAAGGACAAGTCAGCAATCCTTGAACAGACAACCTCCCCGGCCAGTAGGTTATAACATGTTCTGGCTGTAAAGTGCCCTGGGATAGTTATTCTCAACATCTTGTCTGGTATCACGACTGCTTAATGAGCTAAAACCATCAATGCCAAATCTCAGTATCTTCTGTGATAGGTAAAACAAGAATGGTCCGGGCCTCCCTAAGGAAGCCTCTCACATCTTCGGGAAGTTCTGAACATTTCAACTCTGGGTTGATATTCTGTGTGCTATCACCAACCTGGAATGAGGCATCTTCCAACTTCAAACCTGGTACAATCATTCCTCCCAAAGTCACTTGCAAAGTAGAAAGCCTAGGAACTAAAGATTGTACTCCAACCCATAATTTTATACTTTAATGTTTGATTTTCCAATTCTGAATGAGGGTTATGTGACATTATGGACTGCCAGAACAACAACCATGCCTGTTGGGAAAGAAATGTAATCAGAAAGCTCCTTAGAAGCAAGGTGGGGAGACTTCATCCCATGTACTTTGGACACTTCATTATGATAGACCAGTCCCTGGAAAAGGACATCATGTTAGGTAAAGTAGAAGGGAAAGAAAAGATAGAAATATTCTAGAAAAGTTGGATTAGCCCAGTAGTTAGAACAGTGGGCTCAAACATAACAATTGTGAAATGCCTGGTTCTGTTGCATAAAAGATGACTATGAATTATAGCTGACTTATAGCAACTGAAAAAACAATGAACAGAAAAATATGCACATTAAGTAAATGGCTATATAATTGTGCACTACATAAAGTCACATTCAGACAAATTTCAAATTCGTGGATTAAATGTTAGCCTGAAGACTTCTCCTGACTCAAATAACTGATGAGCCAAGGCCACAGGGACACATGAACCCAGCGGTAGACAGCCAGACAGCTGTCTGTCTGACAGCTTCAGAGATGAGTGAATACAAGGTCAGCAAGTCACATAGTGGATCATTAATGACTACTAAGATTATTGGAAATATATCAGATCATTAGCTCAAATACAACAAAACAGAGGACAATACAAACCCAGACCTAGCAAAAGGTAAACAAGCTTTTCCAAAGCATTCACTTATATTGCAACCAGGCTGCCACCCTCAAGGAGAATTCCCTTCAATTGCATCTAAGTAAAAATGCTTCATCCCACTCTAATCTTACAAACAGCATCACACTCGCAGCATATTCCATTATTGAATTGGTCACATTGGTTTAGATCACCATGGAAAATGATTAGCTCTTCCTTGCCCAACCAGAGAATCATGGCCCATCAAAATGGACACAAAACCTATTGCAGTCAGGGGGGTTAAAAACAGTAATAAATGCTTTCATAGCAAAGTAAATATTTTTCACATATGCAAAGAGAAAACAGAATTAACAATGAAAACAATGGCTTCACTTATGGTAATTACAAAAATATAAGTACTAAAGTATCCACATGAAAACCACAAATATTCAAGTTCTCTACAGAATAACAAACCTTTAAAATGTGTTCAGAGGCACAAATTAAATTACAAATTTAATTAGACATACTTTCCAGGTTTGTAGATAAATATAAACATAATTTTATGGTATTTGTATAATGAAACTGGATGAATTTGCAATAATTTAATAAAAGTGGTTATATACAGAAGGAGGACACAGCCAACAGCAGATTAGAAATCTTATTGTATTAATATTAACACAATATTCTTAATTCTTAATATTCTTAATATTCTTTTAGATTTCAATTCTTTCAAACATATTTTGTGTCTTTCCCATGAAAGATGCAAATATTTACATGGATTTAACTTGCTTTCTTTAGTAGAGTGTAGAAGAAGTAAAGATGTGCTGATTTCAAGGCTAGGCCCATGCATTTTCCCTTTCTCTCATTTCCATGGGAACAAACCCAGACTGAAGTGCAGAAAGATAAGAAAGCAGGTAGAGCAGTGCCAATTCTCGTTTCTTCGTGTCACCCCAGAACAGACTGCCCCAGCCAACCCATTATCAATAGCTATCAACCAACCTTGGCTCAGAACAGCAGAACACATGAGAAATACTAATGGGCTGTTGCTTATAGCCATTAAGTCTTGAGTGTATTGATGCTCAAACCAAAGCTGAAAGAGAAATTAAGACATCCAGAATAGTTTTTTTTTTTAATGAAAGAATGGAGGGATAGGAGTGAAGGAGAGAAGAAGAACACCTGCATTCATACTTCATTTGTATTCTTAGGCTTTTTTAATGTATAATATGCATGCTCTAGTTCTTCACTCCTTGGTGATTATCCCTGATAGCAAAATAAGAATTAAGGAAATAATCTCATTAGTTTGAGGTTACTCCAGTTAATTTACAAACTACAGTGTCTCCTGACCAAAAGAAAAGACAACAGCTACTTGAGACTTCAGATTACTAAGAGTTTTATTACCATTATCTCAACTTTGCACACAATACATTTGTGAAGTAGGTCAATCCACTATTTAAAAAAAAATAAGCTTCAGAATTTGACTAAGAATAAAACTATCTGTAAATGGCAAACCTTGGCCAGCATTCCTGTTTTATGAGTTCATATTCTGATACGGTAAAGAGGAGACATTTGGACCCAATCAGAACAAAATATAACAAACACTTGTTATACATAAGGATTATGTTCTCAAGGAAAGCAGCACTATCTCACTCATGCCATATTTATTCAAGCTTCATGACTTACTCATATTATAAGGTTGAGAATATTATTTGAATATCCTGTGCCTCAGAGAGTTCTGTGACTTAGTAGTTACTAGTTGGGCTGCTAATTCCAAGGTCAGTAAATCTGAACCACCAGCAGCTCCCAAGGGAAAAAGGAAGCGATCTCCTCTGGTTAAAGGTCACCATCTCAGAAACCCACCAGGGTAGTTCTAACTTGTACGATAGGATTGCTAGGAGTCAGAATAAACTTGATGATGGTGAGTTTGTTGTTTGGTGATTGTTGCTCTTTAAGGTGACTTTAGTTCCTTCAACTACTAACTGAAGCATAGGTTAAAATTGGCATATATGACATTTAAAGAATACATGTAGACCAATTAAATAAATGTCTAGCACATAGCCAACACCATATAAATGTTGCCACAGCAATAACTTTATAAAACAACCAATGACTGGCATAGATAAATGGCAAATAAACAGCAAAAATGAAAGCGAACAAAAGTAAATTATTTCCCTTTTAACTTGGCTAACTTCTAGGAGGCATATTGCATGCTAAACTCTTTAAAAAGCTTTAAACTCTTTAAAAACTTTCTATAATTATTTTAGTTATTTAAATGGCCGAAATAAAAATCAAGATGTAAAAGAGACTCTTCCAACCTGGGCAAGCGACTGGAGGAAGCCTTATTTATGACCATTCCCAAAAAAAGTTGACCCAAGAGAATGTTTAAGTTATAGAACAATAACATTTCTATCACATGCAAGGAAATTATTTTTGTTTGTTTTTTGGGGGGGCATCACTGCCCCTGGTGGTGGGAGTAGGAGGCCCAGCCTTTGCTCCGTGGAGCTGGAATTGAACCTCCATCCCAGTGGGCCACAGTCCCGCGCACAACCACTATGCCACCAGGGCTCAGGCCCACATGCAAGGAAATTTTGCTGAAGATTATGCAACAATGATTGCAACAGTACATTGTCACATACCAGAAATTCAGATAGGAGTCTAAAGATGACATGGAATAAGGAGTATCTTGCTGATGTCAGATGGATTTTGGCTAAAATCAAAGAATTTTGGGTGAAAGCAAATAAAGCACATATTTACTTGTGTTTTATTGAGTATGACAATGCATTCAATTAATCACTATGTGATTAACAAAAAACCTGTGTATAGCTTCGAGGAGAATGGGAAATACAGAGAACTTCATTTTACTCATGCAAAGCTCAAACATGGATGAAGAGACTTGAGTGAACATAACCAGGAATACTGCCTGGAAGGGTACCTGTAAGAGTGGTACACTTTTATAAAACTTGTTTAATTCTTATGCTGAACAAATATCAGAGAAACTGGATTACATAAAGTAGAATGCAGTGTCAGGATAGGAGAAAGGCTGAAAAATAACCTGTAATATGTATGCAACTTAGCCTTATTTTCAAAGTGTGGAGCCTTGAAGCACTAATGAAGATCAAAGACAGTAGTCTTCAATAAAGATTACGATTCAATGTAAAGAAAACCCAACTCCTCACAACTAGACCAATAGATTGCATCATGATAAGTGTAGAAAGATTGAAGCTGTTAAGGATTTCATCTAGCTAGAGTCCATTATCAATGCATAAAACCAGTAAACAAGAGAGCAAACAACAGATTGCATTCGGATAATCTGCTGCACAAGATCACTTAAAAGGGTTTACAAGCAAAGAGGCTACTCATAGGACTAAGGTGCTTCTAACCCAAGCCATAAGAATAGTTTTCATGTGCATATGAAAATTATCCTTTGAATAAGGGAGATCAAAGTATTGATGTACTTGATTTTTGCTGCTGGTAAAGAATATCGGAAGTACCATGGACTGCCAAAAGAGCAAACAGGTATATCTTGGAAGAAGTACAGACAGATTGCCATTTAAAGCAAGAAAGTAAAGACATCATGTACTTTGAGCATGTTATAAGAAAAGAGCAGGCCCTGGCAAAGGTAAAGTAGCGGGGCAGTGAAAGAGATAACTCTCCACAGGTGAATAGGCATGGTAGCTGCAACAAAGGGCTCAAACGGAAGAACAATTGTAAAGATGGTGCAGGATTGGGTCCTGTTTCCTTTAATTGTACACAGGGAGACAACAAGTTAGAACGAATCCAAGGACAATCACCACAACCTAGCAAAAAGTCAATCAAACAAACTCATTGCTATCAAATTGATGTGCACCCAGACATCCTACAGAACAGAGTAGAACTGTCCCAGATTTTCAAGATATTTAAAAATGCATCCAGATAATGTCAAACTTCCACTAGGGATCACCTTCACTATACTACAATGATGAAGCTTAAATTCTACCCCCAAACCTTATTAGGCTCATTGCCCCAATTTACACAATCACTCTCAACCTGTTCAGTACCACACTGTTGTGAATCCGGTACTGTGAAGTCAATTCAACTTGCAGCGTTCAAAAATGGTAAGAGTTAATACTGAAAAGTGGATGTAAGCAAGATCCTTTACATCTTATATCTGTAGCATATGTTCTGCAGCATCAATTAATGGTTTTAAAAACAACTAGAACTCTTATTTAGTCTGCTCCAGTTTTTATATTTATTACTAAAATATCAGGATCCAAAATCTCACTGCCATCAAGTCAATGCCAACTCATAGCCACCCTATGTGACAGTGCAGAATTGTCTCTGTGAGTTTCTGAGACTGTATGTCTTGTGTTGGCTAACTTTGGGGAGTAAATATAAAACCAATAGGTTTTTATCACTATTCAAACTCAGTCTGGATGCTCTATTAAATTATTGCTACATCATAGTCACATGCAAGCCTCTACTGACAGATGCAAGTGGTTGCACATTAGATGCACTGGCCAGAAATTGGAAAGCCTTATTCTTAAAATCTTTAGGAGTGCAACACTGTGTTAAAGATAACTAAACCAAACACTGTCATTGAGAGGATGCCAATCATGATGACCCTGTAGGACAGGGTAAGACTGCCTCGATGAGTTTCTGAGGTTGAAGCTCTTTACAAGAGTGAAAAATCCTCTCTTTTTCTGTCAGAGTTGCTAGTGGGTCCTCAGTGCTGACGTTGAACATTGCACCCCAACTGGTAGCCACTATATCACCAGGTCTTTTTGTGCTAAAGGCTGTCCGTTCCAAACCATAGCACCCCTATGCACAACTGCAAGGAACAGTTCACCATCCTTACAGCTCCTCCAATACCTGAGCCTGTGGTTGCATCACTGGGTCAATCCATCTTTCTGTGGGTCTCCTCCTGCTGCTGCTTCTCTACTTTACAAAACACAATGTCCTTCTCCAAGGACTGGTCTCTTTTGACACATGTCCAAAGTCTGTAAGAGGAAGTCTCACCATCTTCACCTACAAGGAGCACTCTGACTCTACTTTATCCAACATAGACGCTGTTGCTGCATAATCTGGTGCCAACTTAAGACTACTAAGAGTGAAGGGGTGGAGTTCATTCTATCAATCAGGTCACTGCTTATTGACCTCAATAGGAGCTGTTAGGGAGATAAACAGATTGCTGCAGGCGGGACACATACATACTGCTTGGTAATCCTGATGACAACACATATGGAGCTACACTAAAGCCTTGGATCTGGAGGAACCATGTGTAGACCCAGGCCAGCTCGGAGATGTACTATATGCCATCACAGGATCCACAAGACTTTCTACCCTGGCCTGTCATCATCCTGCATCACAACATGTGTTCTATGAGTCTGAAGAGGAGTTTATAGATTGGTATCAGATGTATGGGCTAATATTATTGAGCTTAGACACGTGATCTGGACTGGGATGGGATGTTTTCTCAATATTCTATTCTATTCTCAATATTCTATTCTATTTCTCAATATTCTATTCTATTCTATGTTCTCAATATTCTATTGCTCTATATAAAGTTCTTTCTTACACATGTATGAGTGTCCTCTATTTGTTTCTCTACCCATCCCTGACTAAGATTCCTCTCTAGCACAACAATCAAAACACATCAATTATTCTTTGATCTCCTCTATTTTAATGTCCAATTTCATATGAATATGAGGCAATGGAAAAATTCCATGGCTTGGATCAGGTGCACGTTCATCCTCAAATAACATTCATGCTTTCCGATACTCTCAATGGGGCATGTGCAGCTGATTACCTTTGATTTCTTTGTTGATGCTACCTTGAGAACGGATGACTATCTAAACAAGACAAAATTCCTGACAACTTCGATATCTTCTCCATCAATCATGATGGTGCTCCTGGTAAAGGAGTGAGAGGATTGGGGTCTTCTTTACATTGAGTTGCAATCCATATTGAAAAGGACATTCCTATCAGTCAGGGACAGGTCAAATCCAAGAATGGACATGCCATTCCAACACAAAGAAGGGGAAAGTGTGCAGAAAAGGGGAAACACAACAGAGGGAGACAATGGAACTAAGGGAGCAGGGCACTAGCTCATCCAGGGGCAGAATTGGGAGTGTGGGTATGGACCCTACCATGGCACACCCAACCTTGAGGGCAACATATTGATAGAGCATCTCATGAACAGAGAGGTCTAGAGAGCTGGCCACAATGTGTCAAACGCACACCTCCAGCCCAGAAGTGTGTGCTACAGAGGACAACACTAAACCTACCGGCTAAGGAAAGGGACTGTCCTGTCATGCCCATACAGGAGCACATCAAGAAGGAAAAAGAGAGAGGAGGGACTGGACCCCAAACTGGCAGACCAAACCCTGAGGATGACATCCAGGCCCAGAGCCACTAAGGTACAGAGAGGAATGTAAGGAAGACAATAGCTCAAAAATGTGTTGTCCCCTTGCGGGAGCATACCATGAAAGAGGACAATACAGGGGACGCGTGGTGGGAAGTTAGTCTGAATTCCCCACAGCAGGATGGTCCAAGAAGGGACCAAAACAGATCAGCAATGGGAGCAAAGCAAAACCACAAAACCCTGATGAGTCCCCCAAATAGACTTCAGGCTGATAAGGGTGGTTCCCAGGAAACCCTCAGGACCAGTAGAGATAGTCACAAAAGTCAGCAGACAGACCTGGAATCATGTATGCTTTTGGGGGGGGGTCTTAAATATTTTATTTTATTTATTTTTGGGGGGGTCATCACTGCTCTCCGGTGGTGGGAGTAGGAGGCCCTGCCCCACTGCTGGAATTGAACCTCCGTCCCAGTGGGCCGCAGTCCCGTGCACAACCACTACGCCACCGGGGCTCAGCCCAAAATATTCTATTTTTTTTGAGTTCTTTTGCTTTCTTTATGTTTTGACTCTATTATTGCTTTGTGTACCTATATAAGAGAGGCATGGGAAGCAAGCCTGAGGAGAAAACAACTGGATCAAAGGTTCTGGAGGAACCTAGGCTAGGGGGAGGTGGAGGGGAGGGAGGGAGCAGGTAATGAATAATGTTAAACAGGAGAACAACTGGGGAATTCAAAGCAACAATGAAGAGTACATAGAGACACCAGTGAATTGGAGCAACAGCAATCTAGTTGAGAGGAATTACTAAAAGGTAGCAGCAGGGAAGAGTGATGATGGAGCAGGTGGAAGACAAAAGGAAACAGAGGAAGATCTAGGGAGAAAAACTATGGATGGAGGTGTAAACATAGGTGTGCAATTATGTAAATATATTAATTCATAAAAAATAGAGGCATTGGTCTATGTACACATTTTTTATGGCAATGCACTGAGCTAGTGGACGGACTTTGGGCCTCCGATCAAGCCCTCCCTGCATGCAAGAACACTTTGTTCTAAGAACCTGGCATTCTGTGATGCACAGCCTCCCAGTAAGATTACTGAGCACTAAATGGGTACATAAGCAAATGTGGTGAAAAAAAAAACCTGATGGTACAAGATATGAAAACAATAATGACATAATTCTGAAGAGGTCATGAGGATGAGAGGTAGAGGGAGAGAGTAAAAGAGAGGAACTGATACTAAGGGCTCAAAGAGAAAGTAAATATCTAGAAAACGATAATGACAATATATGTATAAATATGTTTGATATAATGGATGTATGGAATGCTACATGAGTTGTCAGAGCCCCCAATAAAATGATTTTTTTAATGCTGCAATCGTTAATCATCAGCCAGGGCTTCAAGTCCTACCCACTTTCAGCAAGCCTAGTTATGTCATCTATATATCACAGATTGTTAAAAAAAAAAATCTTTCTTCAAACCTGATGCCACAATCTTCATGAGAGCCAATTCCTGCGATTCCTTGCTAAGCACACAGTTTAAATGACTATGGTGACAGAATACAACCTGGTACACACCTTTCCTGATTTTACATCATGCAGTATCCCCTTGACCTGTTCCCACAACTGCCTCTTGATCCACGTACAAGTTGTGCATGAGCACAATGTAGTGTTCCTGAATTCCCATTCTTTTCTTGATTATCCATCGTTTGTTAGGTTCTGCACAGTTGAATGTCTTGGCACAGTCAACATCACTGCTAATTTCAGATGTATCTTGACTCAAAGAAGAGAATACCAGAGACATCTTTACTTGTCTTTATTTACTTGTGTTTTATGTGTATGCTAAGGACACATTACATTAAAAAACAACTAAATTAACCCCTCCATATTTTCAATCTCAAATATCAAGATTACTGTTGATTGAATTATTTTTCCTAAGAACAATGCCAACATGGTTGTAAAGACATTTATAAGCCTAAGACCCATTTTGGTGATCTTTTTTTCTAAAATAAGGAAGCCTGGACAAAAGACAAATTGGAATGATTTTATAACCAGAGATCTCTGCTAAATTTTGGTTCCTTTTCTCCAAATTCAGAAAGTCACTTCAACTTTAAAACCCCTAAAAGAGCAGCTAATCGTCTCTATATAAAAATGCAGTGCACCACACCTTTCAGCTGCAGGAGCCCCAAAGTTTTCCTTTGCAGCATAGGATGGCTTTTAACAATAGACTCTTACCACTATGGACACATGGCTCAGATTTTCCAGGCTCAAAGAGGTGCTTGCAGTGAAGAGCTAAAATTGCACATGAACACAAGCAGCAACTCAGCTGGAGATAAATGCCACCCCAAAGTGGAGAAAATATGCAGAGAAAAATGGCGATGACGGAAATAAATTTGGAGAGGCAAACAAAGAGAGCAAATGATGTGCCAAGTTTTGAGATCTAAAGACAAAGTTAGAGATTATTAGAATAAAGTATTCAAACTCAACTTCAGCCTTAAATTAAAAACAATGCCTCGCTAGCCTCATTAAATTCTTTCAATATGCCAAATTGTATACTCTGGATTGTAAATAATCAGTGAAGCTAACTCTAAAGTCTCATTTTGGTGAAGTGTTGAAAGCAAAGGCTGTTTGGACCAAAGATTATTTGTACCAGCTTCAGACACAGAAATATGTGAAATAAATCTTGGGCTGACAGCGGGAGCATGAGGGAAGCTGCTAATTCTGTTTCTAGGCAGTGATGAACCTTCAGAGGAGGCACAATGAGCAAAGCTTATCCGCCTTAGTTGAAAAAAAATTATGGACAAGAAATTATCATTGAAATTAAGTCATGGCAGGCATGTCCAAGGGATACTTCAGACATTTGATCCCTTTAGGATTCTGGTGATAGAAAAAGATGTGGTGATGGTTAAATAGTGGAAAACAGAACTGTACTGGAATGGTGGCAATAAGAGGCAATAGTCATCGTCCTTGCAGAAACCTTGGAGGTAGTATAAATAATGGCTAAAGTCTATATCAACTGCTTTCATGCACTGCCCCTCTCCGAAGGACCTGTTATATGACAGTGTGAAAATGAGGCTATGTACATTTTTCATGTTCATATAATTTTTTGTTGATTTAACTTTCTTAATAGAAAAAATATTTTTATTGCTTGTATCTTCTATTTAAGAAGACAAGATCATTGGCCATGAAGATATCCTTTGAAGATACCCCAGTATGTCTACCCTGGATGGATGATTAAGGGCTGGTAATCCAGAAGTCTGAAATATATCACCAGCTTCCTATGAATAGTGAGGAGGGATAAACTAAAGCAGATCCATTTAGGGATGCCTACATTCCTCAGATGGGTGGCAAACTCACTTCTTTGCAGTACGACACATTCTTTCTCTCACCTATAGTTAGACTCACAGCCCCATCTTGTAACTCTCAAATCCACTTTCCGTGGCACTTTCCCAGCTCTCTTTAATACAAGAATCTCCCAAAAGTGAATCTTTGCTTCCTATTCTAATGTTGATATTTTACCCGAAGTAACACAAAATGCTTATTAGATGATACTGAAATGCTATTATAATTCAATCAACATAAAACTTTTTTTTCTCTCTGGATCACCAAAATTCCTCACACAAGCAAATCCCCAACAAGTATGATATGGAAATGGCAAAATGTTTGTTAAGTCTTGCTAAGTGAAGTGGATAGTTAAAAGACCATTGAATTATGATCTCAACTACATGAATAAGAATGGATGGACTTAGGGTAACATACCACACTTAGTGTTCATACTCTGGTTTTGGGGTTTTTTTAGTGAATATGTTGCTATTATATTTGGAATAAGAAAACTGTGTGAAATATTCCAAGTCCAAGTAAGGAACAAGTAGCAGAAATGGGACAAAAATTTTAAAAATCTGGACATGAAACCATGGATCCTTGCATGCCTAATTTCCTCAAAAATAGTGAACACTCTTATTATTAACTTGAACAGAAAGAACACTTTGTCGGTGCAGTCCTCCTGTTTCTGATTCCGAACTCCATCATTTCCAGTGATCCCACAGAAGACCCTCAGGGAAAGTCTAGAGACTATTATTCCACCTCACTGACATGGATCAGGGTAGTTGGAGAGCATGGTCAGTCTTTTAGATGCTTTTCTGCCATTCTGTTGCTTATGAACCCCTCTTCTCATAAAACATACTTTAAAATGTGTAGCAGTTATAACAGCATCAAATGGAATGAACTAGACTACAAACAAACCAAAAAAAAGTCTTTACATTTTTATCATCCATCTCTATTCTAAAAATTTCCATTATCTAATGGAATACACATCCTTAAAGCATCCAACTCATGATGATTTAGTCACATGCAATGTAAATATTTATTTTAGGTAACATCAAGGACAACATGCAC